>PVJO010004162.1:0-113131 GCA_004026905.1 Hystrix cristata
AAAAAAAAAGTGACCTAAAACTAACAGTTTGCCTGATTTGAACCCTGTGACAGTCACACTACCACCACTGGCACCAGCAGGGTCTTCCTCCCTCCCTCCTCTCTCTCTTCCCTCCTTTGGCTGGATGCAGTGTGATCAAAAAATATGGTGAATGCTAATTTGTAAAAAAAATACTTATTACTGTAAGAGACACACTGCCATGAATCCCCCTCAAAATACTCACTCCAACTTTGAACAAACTCATCTCAGTAGTCTCATCAGTTTCTGCAGAAGTCCTTTTCCTGAGTGTCTTAATGAGGTGTGATCAGAAATACGGTGAATGCTGCTGAGTGCCATCCAGTGGAAAGGCAGCTCCTACAAACAGGAGCTGTGTCCTCATCCACCTTAGTCACTGGATCTGTCACCATGTGATGTCTGGCTCTTCCCAAAAGTCAAAATGACCATGAAAGGGAAATGTTTGAATTGACTCAGGACAGCGAGGCAGCCAGGACATTACAATAGAGACACTCAGAAGAGGGGACTCCAGAGCTGCTGCAGAAAGTGGCCAGGATGATGGGATGAGTGTGTTGAGTCAGAGGGAGGATTGTGAGGGGGATTCATGGCAATGTGTATTTTACTGTAATAAATTTTCACAGAAGGTAAACATTCACCATACGTTTCGATTTCACTACTATAATCACTAGTATAATTTCCCTATTCTTCCTCAAGGGCACACTAGACCCCCCTCTTTAGACGTTCCAGGAAGAGTACTTTGTCTTGATGTGGCTGGCAAGAAATTACTCCATTATGAAATATTTAAAATTCTGATAGTTGACAGACAAGATGTTTAATTCACACCCTCGACTTGGTGGTAGAGCAATATAACTGAACAGTCCTAGATCAAAGAATTATGATCTTGCTTATGATCATATATAACTATTACGCATAAAAAATATATACACACAAGCACACACAACACTCTCTCCAGACATAATATACTTCCACAGAAGCATGAATCTTTGCTCTGTTGGTGATATCTTTTGCTATGCAAAATCTTTTTAGTAAGATGAGATCTTGATAGGGCATTTTAGAGCCATCCTTCAGAGCTCCTTTCACAGTTACAATTAAAAATCCATTCACTGCACACTTCTTAACATGATACATACATATGCATGTATATATATATATGCACGTCTATATGTGTACGGTTAACTCAACACACTGAAAAAGAAGACACATTTATAGCACGAATTTTCAAACATAAAATAGGCTTCACTTTGACACTAAAAAACCTTTTTCAACTGGGCGTGGTGGGACACACCAGTAATCCCAGCACTTGGGAGGGAGGCTGAGGCAGGAGACTCTCCTGGGAGTTGGAGGCCAGCCTGGGCTACTCAATGAGTTCAAGGCCAGCTTGAACTTCATAGCGAGACCTCCAGTGTTCACTAATTCACCTGGTCTTGGCCAAAGAGCCATATAGCTGAAATCACTGGCCTTGTTGGGTTTCTTTTGTCTTGAGTTTTCCTGGTTTTATAAGTTTTGAGGAACTGAGCTCTGCCTCCAGGCTATGCTGTGTGGGTGGCCATAGCTCCACAGGGGTGGGGACCAGGTAACGGTTCTCTTTAGGCTGTGGTGGCTGCACTTTCTCCTCTGGGCCGGCCTGTGGCCAGCTCCTCCCGGGCGGCCGCTGCACCCTGCACCGCCCTGCTCAGCAGCAGCTCGAGGCAGCGCCACCACGGGCGGGTCTTGCAGAGCGGGGCGGTGGGCACCGGGGCAGGGTGGACATGTCTGAACCCCGCCTGGTGTGCCTGGGACCAGGGACCGGCTGCCGTCTCTCCGCGGGGCACCGACTGGCTCCAGCCAGAACAGAAGACCCGAGAGCCCGGCTGCCCCGCGAGGCCGAGCGCAGCCGGCGTGCCGACCTCCCAGCTCTAGCACCCACCTCCATACGGAGCTGCTAGTAATGCTGAACGCTCGCCATCCGGAATGCTCGTAATGTGGAGCCGCAGTTGCTTGAATCTTCGCGTGCATTTTCTCAAAAGTTATTGGAAGTAAAACATGAGCTTTTGCTTTACGTAGATTTCCAGAATCCCTTGGTGGTTTATTCAACATCAGGCCGCGATAATGCGCTCTCAGACTTGGTTATTATAAAGAGGGCTCGGAAATATTTTCACTGTGACAGCTCCTTGATTTTAATTTCCGCGGCACGGTAGGTACAAGCTGTGTGTCTGCACTTCCGTTTCAAACAATGCCTGGGCTGGACACAGGTGTCCTGGTTCCATTTGTTTGTTCTCCAAAGCACCAAGAAGTACTTCCGACAGGATTTTTCGTTTCACACTCCACCCTGCTCTGAGGGTACCACGTGCGGCAATACACCTTGGGCTTCTGTTTGCTGTCCTAGAACACTACGGTCTTTTTTTTTTTTTCCTCTCCTAAACTCAGTTGATAAAAGATGTCAGATTTTCTTGTGACAGACGACACCAGTTTTGAACAGGCAGTTCTCTGATAAAATCACCTCAGGGAGAGCGATAGAGAATTCTGCTGTTTTCCAAAAAAATGTGGAGTACAATTCTCCGGAGAGTTGCTTCAAGGACAAGTTCGAGACATCCTGGAGGGTCCTGCCGTCCTGCTCTCGGTGTGCTCCGAGCGCCGCGTCGCTGTGCCCTACGTCCCAGGGACTGTGGCTTGTGAGCGGGGCAGCCGGCTGCGGGTTTGGGGACCCTCGTCGCCTGAGCCCTGCTGTGACTGTAGCACCCCCGCTCTGAGGGCAGGGGGCGGACCGGCTGTACTCGAGGCTTCTGGAGGTCACAGTGAGCACACTGGCTTGTTTAGATGAGGCTTGAGGGTGTGTGGGCTCGGGGTGAGGTGGCGAGAGATGAGTGTGTGTGAGTCCACTGTATCTGTGTCTTCTGTCGGTCACTTGCTATCTTCTGCTATCTGTCTAATCTGTCTCTATCATCCGTTCACCTATGTACCCTCTATCTGAAATCTACCATCTACCTATCTGTATAATCTAGCCCCTACCTACATATAGCTCATCATTTTCAGTGTACCTACCATGTCTATTTCTACCATTATCTGTCATCTATGTAGCATCTGTCCATATCAATTTACTTCTCTGTCTCTATCCATCTATTCATCCTCTATTTGCCTGTGTATCTATCACCTATTTACCTATGTCTCTATGTATCTATCCCTTATCGTTCCATCTCTATACTCTATGTATCTCTATCATCCGTCCATGTATGTATCTGTCATCTATATTTCTATTCCGATTACCTATTTCTATCTCTATCTTCTACCCACTTCCTAGCTATCTCAATCCCCTTCTATATCCATTTCTATATCGATCAGTCTACCTATCTCTGCCATCTACCTTTCCATATATGACGAACCCAGTAATCTCTCCTCTCCCTGAGGATGGCTGGAGATACTCAGCCCCATCTGGGTCCCCAGAAACTGCCTGAGCCATTGGGAACACAGAGCAAGGCAGTCTTACAGTGCAGACCCAGCACACAGTAGGTCCTCACGTGGTTTTTAGATTTTTGTGTTTTAATGAGCACATCACTTACTTAGAGGAAGTGGTGGGATGCCCCGGTGAGTGGGCTCCAGCCTGCTTCCCGCAGGTCCCCATGGGGTCTCTGAGTGTCTGTCAGACACCCTGCACTCTTCCCTGCAGAAGGGGACACTGCTAGCAGGGTGCTGTCACACGCAGCCAGACCTGGTCAGCTCACTGCACTCACAAGTGAGATCTAATCTATAAAACATTTTCCTTTTTTCAGAGAAACGGACTATTGCCTCTTTTACATCTGCAGAGAATTTGCTGAGGGGCCCAAGGAAGAGGAGGCAGCTATTGCATATGGAATCAGGCAGGTGCTTTCTCAGCTTAAAAATAAAATGACTGGCTTCCAGCTCACTAATTGGTTGACTGTAGATTGTGCTGCTATCATGGTGCCTAAAGCCATTTTATCTGTCTCCATATTTAATAATACTAACTAGACAAGAACCTTTCTTTCTTTCTTCTTCTACCAATTTTCTTAGGAATTGCCTACTCTCACCACCTGGTAATAGAAAAACTAATCTCGGTGCTACAAAATGCAAAGTTCTCAGACTTTTATTCAGGAAAAGAATTTTTTTTAAAACACTCCTTAGTTTCTGTGTTGGTGGCTTTATCACCATGGGTCTCAGATTTCTCTGGTCTTCACACGCAATTTCTAGAATCCCAGGACAGGGGAGGGGTCTCCTGGTGCCTCCGGAGGGGCTGAGGAGAGGGGGGTGTATCACAGCCAGTCAGAGGCCCCTTAGCATCGTGAGCTCTCAGCATCCTGGGCCACACCTGAGTCACGCCCAGAACTACCTGGGGTGCTTGGTAGGAGACCAAGCTCAGACAGCTGCTGCTGCCCCTGTCCACCCTCTGTGGCTCCTGCCCTCTGCAGGCCAGGTCTGGAGGGGATGGTCAGCATCCTGGCCTCCTGCCAGGAGTCCAGCTCCGGCCTCCCAGGGGATGAGATGCCTCAGTGTATGGTGGTCTCAACCCTGGGCGAAGATCTGCAGCCCATGGTGACTTGACTTCTCTCTTACTGGCCCTGGTGCAGAATCAGTGTCCCAAGGCAGGGACTGTGGATTGGTTTCACGGGTGTTTATGGTCCTTCCGAGGGGAGGCGATAAGTCTGTGAGTGTGGAAGTCACTGCCTGTGGATCACCATAAGGCTCTGTGTCCCGACTGGGGGGACCCTGGGCCTGTCTGTCCTGGCTGCTCAAGTGCCCACACAGCCTGTGCGTCCTGTGTGGTTAACTGGGGGACTCTGCGTAGCTCCTCTGCTTGCTGTCTCTGCTGCTGCCTCCGTCTTGAGGGTATCTGTGCTGCAGTCAGGCAGAATTGTTGCCCAGTTCACCTGCTTGGATCTGGGGGTCTCTGGGAGCACCCTGGCCCCTGTGTCCATGGCCTTTGATGCATCTTCCCTCCCTTCCTCCTTTTCTTTCTTCTTTCTGGTTTTTCTGGCAGGATGAGATCAGAGTTGCAACTCGAGGGCTTTGGGTGGTGCTTGCGTGGGCACTGCCTTCCTGATGCATCCCCAACACACCATCTCTCGCACCCTCCCATGGGTCTGAAGGTAGGCGTGCACTTCTCTGTCACACGCTGTCTCCTGATGTCACGCCACCTTCCCTCAAGGGCCATCTCTTGTCCCTCTCTTTTTGGATATGGAGCTGAGTGTGCAGTCGGAGCATCAGAATGGCCTCTTGGCAACCTCAGCCTTCTTCGTCTTCTACCTGGCCAGAGTCACTGTGAGCATTTTAAACTTGCTATGTGCAACTCTCGACCAAATACTGTCGTTTCTGAAATAAAGAAACTGGACAAGTTTCCTGAGTGGTCTAAAATGTTGACCTGGAAGCATCGCCCCGCCACTCACTCCCATTTTCTAAATTCATCACGGCGCCCCTGTCTGAGATCTGGGTACTGCACTGTGCTGGGTCTGAGCCCGTCCCTGTCCCACGCTGCCCCTTGTGTGTACAGAAGTCAGGCTGGTCGCACCTGCATGCAGTCGGAGCCTGATGGGAGCTTGATGAGCCCCACTGTCTGCCTTGCTCCATGCACGCTCGAGGGCCTGGTTCTCTGCAGCGGCAGCAGAATAAACTGAGGCCCTCGACAGACCCGCAAAGGCCCAGCTTGGGGCCTCACAGGTCCTGGATGCAGAGCCTCTACGGGTCACTTCAGACCTGAGCTGCTAGGATTTGACCTTGCAAGGCACTTTCATGTGATAATCAGATTTCGAACTTGAGTAATGGCAAAAATAGCACTAAGACAATGCCTCCGAAGTGTTCTCTTCTTTTTTTTTTTGCTTTGTTTTTCGTTCCAGGAACAAAAGGGTGAAATTTCTAATGAAAACATCTTAACTCAGTGGACTCGTTTTATATGTTTTTAGACATAAAAAACAGTCTGCACCAACAACTTAAAAACAATAGCGATTTCCAGCATTTCAAGGGTAACGACTGGCCTCCTGCATTCTCTGCCCTGCCCTCCTGCATTCTCTGCCCTGCCCTTTTTCCAGTACTTGGGACTAGATCCAGGCTTTCCATAGCAGCTCCATCCGTGATGCTTTTGATTTTGAGACAAGCTCTTGCTAAGTTGCCAAGGCTGAGATGAAACTTGTGATCCTCCTGCCTCAGCCTCCCATGGTGCAGGGATTACTGGCATGTGCTACCCCACCCGGCTCCTCCCAGTTCTCCACATCTACACATCCCGGTCAGTGACAGGCAGCTGTGCCTGATGTGTCTGGGACCGGGCCTTGGTCTCCAGGTACTCAGTGCCCTGGGCTCGCTGACTGGCCACACACCACATTCATTCAACCCTCCAGTGCTGGGAAGGCTGGAGGAGACTTTTTTCCTCCTTTTTCTGTATGTGGGAACCAGCAACATGGCCTAAAAACTGACTGTCTCGGTGACTGAGGCATTCCAGGGGCCAAAGAGGAACCTCCTCGGGCAGGAGGGAAGAGCTCCTTTCACTACGTCGGGGCACTAGGTGGGTGGGGAGCTGCTTGGCCCCTTGCATCCTCCTCCTAGGCCAAGGAAGGGAACGGGGAGATGGGGTAGCCCTTGGCCCACCTCTGGGGTCAGGGCCCAGTACTGGGCTGGGTGTAGCTTTAGGCTGATCCCAGGGGACAGGGGTGGGGACGTGTCCTGGCTACGCTAGTGAGGCCCGGCGACAGGGCATCCCTGGCTGGGTGGCGCAGTGAACCGGTGCTTGTCCGATGTGCTTAGCCAGCACAGGGCAGGCGCGAGACCCTCCCTGCATCCTCCCCGCACCCCCGTGTGGCCCAGGAGCCGGTGTGATTGTGACGCAGTGGCTGACGTCGCAGGTCTCCATGCATTACTGATGAAGATGATGTCCCCCAGGAGGCTCATGTTCCCGCTCCCTGCGGTTTTAGGAAATAAATCCTTTAGTGTGGAAAGCAGCTCTCTGGTGCTGTCAGACACAGCATGAGATGCTCCTCATGGCCTGCAAAGCGAATCTGGAGGATGTGACAGGTCACCCAGACTGCTCAGAGAGGAAGGCGTAGGCGCCCATCCCCGGATACACGCAGAGGCAGCGAGATCCCCAGAGTCAGTTCCACTGGGCCCTGTGCAGGGCAGGCTGCAGGCAGAAATGCCAGGCGCCCACAGCGCTCCAACGGCACTTGAGCTCTGACACCCTAGGATGGCTCACGGTATCCCAAGGTGCAGTCTTCAGCCTCGGCGGATCTGAGGCTTCTCCGTCCCCAGAGAAGTGGCTGCTGTGTTTTCCTCAGTTGTCCTCGATGGTCAGGGACATAAATCCAGGGTGAGTGCACAAGGGCGCTGAGGGTGATTCTGTCCTGATTAAAGTCACCCTCCTGGGCCTGATACCTGTCCCTCCTGAGACGGGCAGCACCGCCTGGTGGGGTGGGAATGCTGGGCACTGCCACCCTCTTCTCCCAGGAGGGCTGAAGGATGCCACGCCATGTGACCTCCAGTCTGCAGCCACAACACAAGTTCCACCTCCTCTGGGTCATGATTTAGGACTCCCCAGGACACCAGCTGTGTCTCTGATAGGAGCAGGGACAGGGTGGCCCCAGTGTGTTTGGTAAAGTCTTGGGTGACTGTGGGTCCTTTGTCTTTGCTGGGAAGTTTTGGTTTTCAGTCCAGCACACTGTGGGTCTGCGAGCTGCTACCCAGAACAAACTCCTTTCTGTCCCTGCAGACGCCATCTAGTCAGGAATCCAGGCCTCTTCCTTTAGGTGTACTCGCAGCAGAGGACCTCGATGTCCCCAGGAAGGGGTGGCTCAGTTTCCCACACAGCAGGTCTCAGCAGCCTTTCCAGCAAGCTCCCCCCCAGCAAGGGGGGGGCAGCGAAGTCTTGGTGTGGATGATGGCAAGGTAATCAGTCCCCAGCTCCAGAGGGCACCGGGCACTATCAGGTGACTCTACCTCCCTATCTGTGCTAGTTCAGGGACGATCAGGGGCTCCCACAGGCCCTAGAGATGCTGGAGTTTCAGCTGGCTGCCTGAGCCACATCTTCTAAGCCAGTCTGAGGTGAGGCTTTTACACATTGCAGTTGGCAATATTCAAAGTCACACAACAAAATAATCTCACTGCAGTGAGACAATGTTATGGCCAAGGTAGTGTTTCTTTCCTTTGAATTTTTGACTGATTTGGGGACGAAGAGTATGTTGAAGTTGGCATTGTGATCATATTTTGGGTCTGATATTGGAGGGCAGGGAAGGGAAGAGAGAACTCACTTCTCACCCACTGTTCACAATGTCCTCTCTATTATCTTCAGGTCTTCAAGTGTGAACATAGTGATAATAGTAATAATGACATCTAATGTCCTGAAGTACGGATATGAAGAACTAGATACAAGCCGGGCATGGTGGTGTACTTAAGGCCGGCCTGGGCTGCACAGTGAGTTTAAGGCCAGCCTGAACTACATAGTGAGATACTATTTCAAACAACAAAACAAAACAAAAAGAACGAGATGCACTGCTGCTCATTCTGCTGATTTCTCCAAAAATCTCCAGTGGTTGTTAAGGTTTGGAGGTGGCTCAACCATGAGGTTCACCTGCTGGGACTTGGTCCTGGGGTAGAGATGTGACGTCCTGGGGCTCATGGAGGTGAGCAGGTCGGGGCTGCACCCTCGAGAAGGATCGGGGCTGCCTCTGTGGAGCAAGGTGACCTCCCCCTCATGCAATCCCACAACATTAAACAGTCCTCCATAAGGCCTCCTGGTGCCTCCCACCACCCTCATTCCTGACCAGATGCAGCCCACAGACCTTTCCCAGAGCTGACTGGCATGTGGCAGCAGCACCAGTGCGAACCCTGTCACCAGCTCGGCAGGTTGTAGACCCGGCCTGGAGTCCCAGAGCCAGGACTCAGCAGGTGGTGCTGGATCGCTCACTCCCGTGTCCTGGCCATGAACTCCACAGCCAGCGCAGGGCTCCGTCTTGGCAAATCAGGATCTAGGGGTGGCTGCCACGTGCCTGTCACCGTCCCCACACGGCCAGTGAAGGATGAACTGAACGGTGAGGTTTTTGCTGGGTGAATCCCAGACCATAGCTGTGCTACATACCCATTTTTGATGCACATTTGGTTGTCATTCCAAAGTCAGATTTATATATTTTTAATTCTTAGTCAAGAAATCAGGGCAAGATTATAATTGCTAAATCCAGACTTGGCTGACACAAATCCTATTCATTATTAATTCCCTATCTGTTCACTTAGTTTTCAGAACCTGATCTGAAGATAGGCGGGACTTTCTTTTTGAATACGGAATTATTCACAAAATTTATCTATTTAATTTAATCCAACACCAAAAATATGTCCTGAAATGCATTACACGTTTTGTTCCCTGGCCTCAAATCCTGAGTCTGTGACTGTGTCCCAACCCAGGCTGACAAAACCAAGAAGGCCCACAGCCGGGTCTGTGTGGTCCACTGTGCTGTAGATAGCGGCCGCTGAGCATGATCTGAGGTTCACGGCCAGCAGCGTTTTTTCAAATAAAGAATTTATTGTGACAATAAAGGCTAATCGCCACTGCAGTCCAAAATGGTAGTGCTTGGATTTCACGTTTGCACACACAGCTTCCTGGAAGGTCTCCCAGCAACGGTGACACTGTTGACATCTATGTCACCCGAATAAATACCTTGATCTCAATGTTTTTGCTTTGTTTGCCCCTGTGCCATGCTCTCAAATTAATGTTGGAGATTGGATGCCCTAACTCCTGATTTACGGCACGGGTGACAAAGAGTGAAGAGGGGGCCACACCATGGCGCTTTGGCTGGGTGATGGCAGGCACGGTGACATTTCAGAATCCCTTCCTAGGATCCCGTGGTGCCCAGGGCACGGCAGCCATCCGTTAATTAGAGCAGCCGGCATGCGGGGCAGCGGGCTCCACACACCCAAGTAGATCTTCATTTTTTACATGCAGGGCCTTGCTAATTAAAATCAGCTTTGCAATTAAACGTGGAAAATTGTGTTCAACTTTCAAGCGTGGTTAGGAAGAGATGCAATTATTTTTCGGGTATTTTATTTCAGTGCAAATGAAATTTCTATCTACGAGGGACCAGTAAGAGCAAAAGGGAGGTAGAAGGAAGGAGCCCTATTTCTCAATGTCTTCCTTTCTGTATCTTCTTCCTTTTTTTTCTTTTGGATTATGGATGCTGCTTCAGTGCAAGTTGCAATGCTCCGCTATCTCCCAGCCAGTACCTGGCTCTGTTCCAAAGCTTTTAGTGAGTGCTCTCTGTCAAGGCATGAATAATATCACCCTGAGGCTGTTGGCAGAATCCAAATGAGGCGTGCATACATCAGGAAGCAAGCCCTCCACTCGGATCCCCAGCAAGCTCCTGCGAAGACAGGCAATTACTCACGCGCCCGCCGCCTGGCAATCACACTGGTGGGCGGAAAGGTATATGGAATGGAAAAAAAATTCCAAAGAGGGAAGACACGCAAAAACCCAGAGAGCATCTAATCATTGTCTAATAAAAAAGAAAAGCTACCATGTGAAGGTTTTCATCTGAAAGTTGCAAATTAAATAGTTTAGCTCAGTGTTTTTTAGACTGGGGAGAATTTAGATATACCACCAATACACATTGCCTAACTTTAGGGTGTTCGCTGGGTGTGCACAGATTCCAGAGCTCAAGTGTCGGGTGGATATTCCTTTCAGAACCTGATGCATGACAAACAACTAAAAAATTCCAGTGAAGGATAAATCTAAATGAAGTCTGTTAAGTTTAAAAGAAAGAAATTTAGAAGAAATCACAAAACATACATAAAAAAGGAATCCATGCTACAAATTCCTCTCTCTGTTTTTCCCTTTCTTTCTAATGCATTGGAGGCTTATGCAAAAATTCAATTAATATCAAATACTCCAATATGTATGTAATAATTGCAAATAAGGTTAAAATTCCTATTCCTGTACATCGCTTAATATTACTCCGTAGTCAATATTAACAGATTTGGGTTATCCTTATTTCTAATTTTTATTGGAGAAATTAAAAAAACTTTGATAACTGTAAATGATTATTTTGAGGATAAAATAGATTTCTTGTGGAAATATTTTAACATTTGGCTTTTTAAGCTTATATCTCAGTATCTGTTCATAAAGTATTGCGAACCCCTTGCCCAGGGAGGAGAATGACACTGAGTGACAACAGGTACAGTTGGGTATGGTTTCTTTCCGGTCAGTGGGTATGGTTTCTTTGCACGTGTCCTCGTTGGTATGAGGGTATCAGTCTGTGGTTTGGGGGTGCCATGGGAAGTGCAGAGCCCTGGGATCCCCTCTGAGCCCCACCCCTCTTCTCCGGTCCAGCGTCAAGGACCAGCTAGGTGGCAGGAAGCCAGTGCTGGGCTCCCAGGCCTGGTGTGCAGATACCCACCATGGGCCACCTGTTCGTGTAGACTGCAGGCCTCCCTGCCTGGGAAGGTCAGGAGAGACACTCAGCAACGTCCCCAGTGCCACATCTGGGGCCTTCTGAATCTTCCATTTTATTTCTACCACCCATCCCCCGGAAGACAATTGCAGACACACGAGATGGCTGTTCTCTTTGGCATTTTAAATGCTTATTTGCCCACAAGCTGGCTTGAGTAATAGAGTAGGAGGTAATACAGGTGGAGAGACCCGAGTTATCTGGGGGGTTCCCTTCTCAGGCTCAAGGACCTAAAACTCAACTCTGGAAAACTCGGGAGGACCTGAGTTTAGTTTGTCTATGTGAAAAATGAAACTACTTGGAGTTTTGAAATGCACAGTGTTTGAGATCCACAAATGTCTCCAGCTACCGCTAAGTGTAACTTAAGAAGAGTCGTAAGCACACAGAACAGTAGAATATATGGGGCCATGTTACAGAGGTGTAACAGGGGAGTCAAAAACCAAGAAGCCAGATTTCCTGGACAGTGGGGTCTATCACTCATCTTTCTGGTTTTTGCCTTGGCTGTCAGGAGACTCATACTAAATGCAGTATTATATGAACCCTCCTGTGTCCTGGATTTCTGGCAAAATTACATGTCCACTTCTCTTATGCTTTACTAATTGATCTTTTTGATTTACCATCCAACCATGCTATTGTACACGGGTTTCCTGGCTACCACAGATTGCTTATGGACTGTAACATGAATAAATGCCTACCAATAGCTTATTTTTTGTTCAAAGATACAATTTTGGAATTAATATAGGACATCCAAAAAGTAAGTGTTAGAATCTGAACTCCTATCTCCCAAATTTTAAACCGGATCTGGAATGGTGAATTCCTTTTTCAAATTGTTGCTTCCTTTGTCAGGTTTTATCTGATGGCTAATTTGCCGCAATTCTTTTTTTTTTTTTTTTTAAACAAACCCACAGTCCCATCTGCATCACACTGGAGAAGAAAAGCTGTCATCCCCCAGCCCGTGTCACCCCACACTCCAGGCCACCACAGCACATGTACTAGAGGCCATCAGGAGGGTAACTCGAATATGCAGTAGTACTTACTTTCCTTACATTAAAAATAAAAGCTACATGGCAGATACCATTTTACTACTTGGTGATTATTTACTTAAAAATGTGATTTTTTTTTTTTACAGTGTGGATTCTTCACATCTGCCTCAAATGATCTTTCACACATTCAAAAAGGTCCTTTGGCATATGGAGATAACATGTCCTTTGTGGGCCATGGACCGGGGAGGGCACACTAGTAAGACAAAACAGCAGCCTTAAGGCGAATATGTAAGCGATGCATCTACTGTCATATGCCAAGGTTGGGACTTCTGCTCCCATCACCTGTGAAAAGCCCTGACTCTCTGGTGACATCAGAAATCACCCCAACGTCAATGCCACACCTGCACTGCCAGGTGTGTACAGGCCACAGGGTTGGTGGTTGTCAGGAGTTTTGTCATCAGGATATCACTTAACACTAGCATAAAATACAGCCAGATATAATCTACATCCTCCACATTTGAAACAGCAAATAGAAGATGTTAACATATACAAGTCTTATCTGCCACAATGAGGAACAGTTTTTTAGCTTAATTAAAAGGTTATCCTTTCGTTAAAAATTATTTACAATGTATAGACATCAAACAAATGAAACCCAGAGAAAAACCTCACGTGGTTACCTTCACAAGATGTCCTCCCAAGAGAAGCCTAGGACAATGATGTCATTTTCGAATGACGTCACCTTTGAACGTTGCCACTTCTGAAAGGACCTCGCTTTGGAAAGGACGGCACTTTCGAATGGCGTCGCTTTGAATGACATCACTTCTGAATGACGCTGCTTCTGAAAGACGCGGTATCTAAATACGTCGCTTCTGAAATGACGTCATTTTTGAAGGACGCCACTTTTGAACGGTTCTCGGTTTTAGGCAGCAAAGTCTACAGCTCTCAGGGGCACCCTGAAGGTACCAGCAGCCACAGCTGTCAAGTACTTTGTCCCTAGTCCCTCAGAGAATTAGTGGCACGGGGGAAAACAAAATCTGGGTGTTCAGAGTAGGTGATGATTAATTTTCAACTACTGTGTACAACGTTATATCTCTTAATGAACTATTTGTATTAAATAAAAGGAATTCTAATAATTCAGCTAATATTAATCATGGTTGAAAATGATGGTATTATTTTAAAATAAATAAAAGCGTCATTGAAATATTGTCCAAGTTGGATGTTTCTGAGTCTTCCCTGACACTCTGTATGACTGGTAAGGTTTGTGGCCTTCAGTGGTCACCAGTCAGCACCAGAGCTGAAAAGGAAGGTGAGGACCAGCTTGTCTTCAGCTCAGGTCTAGCACTGTTTTTGTTTGGTTTCATCTTGTGGCACAGGGACTTGAACCCAGTGTGATCTGCCCCTGAGCTACATCCCAGGCTGTCTGAGACAGGGTCTTGTTAAATTGCCCAGGCAGGGCTTGAGCTTGTCATCGTCCTGCCTCAGCCTCCTGCTGTGGTCACTATGGGTGTGCATCACCATACCTGGCTCTAAGCAACACTTGTCGGCGGAGAAGTAGATCTCATGGACGGATGCATATACACAGTGCATGGGGATACATCAGTCCACATCTAAACCCAGTGCACCTTGGTGAGGAATACAAACGTTTGATAAAGAAACGAATGGGAAAGGCAAATGCTCATTTTTTGCATTTGATCAGTGCACACTGTGCCCGCATGTTGAAATACCACACTGCACCCCATTAATATGTATAAATGCATGTTAATAAAATAAAAATAATTTGAATGTTTGAGATAATGCTATGGAAACTTGATGATTTTTTTTCCTGCAAAATCATGACTATGAGATCATATCTAGCTCAAATCCAAGTAAAACTTTTTAGCTAAATTTAATAATTTCTTTTCATAACAGTATGATAAAGTTTAACTATTGACTATTTAAGACATGATTGGGGGAACATAGATTTCCCTCAGCATTTGCTAATTTGTTTTCTGTTGAAGACATTAACGCAGTTTTAAAAACTTCTACATTAGGAACTTACATATCTACTTCTTCACAAGGCAATAAAATCCTCATTTGGGTTACATGATTCACTAATTTACTACTTTATACAATAAAAATAACAATATAATAGATTACATGGGATGATTTAAATCACAAAATTCCCTGGATAAAATGTCCCAAAGCTGCGCTGGTACCTGACAGAGGACATTTCGGGATGGGGGCTCATTAAAAATTCCCCGTCTCCTTCTGCACCAGCATGGGGGTTTGGGGAGTAATTTGTAATTTTTCCTTTGATTTTCTTTACTAAAGGACAACCAAGAATTGCTGTATTTTACCCACGAATTAATGTCCCACTAGAAACAAAGCAGAGTGTGCCACAGCCAGGGACGTCACCTGGGCCCCCGTGGGAGGGCCCGCTGCAGAACTCAGGGTGCAGAAGTCTGGGCACTGAGGGTTTGTGAGGACAGGATGCCCTAAGCTGGGGGAAAGGAGCTAAGAACTTGCTGTTGCTGACACCCTCTTCTGGCCCATCATGATGGAGTTTCCCCACAGGCAGGTACGTTCACGTCGCAGTGACGAGGACACTTCCCAGTGGCCACCGTGAAGAGGGACTGGGGTGACAGCTAGCCCAGGCCTGGGAGATGGGCCTGCTGTGGTACCCTTTCAGACGTGACAACCGCCACTTTACCTTCCTCCCTTGTCACTATCCTCCACACCTGTCACCATCCCTACGTCCCTATAATCCTTGTGTTTACCGGAGTAACAGTCATTCGTCCCCAAAGCCCCACTGGCATGATCTGACCTACCATCTCCCACATGTGACCTCTTGCTGCCACTGCCTGGGACATGCTTGGGCGACACTTCCCAGGACACTTTTTGGGTGTTTTTTTTTTTTTGTTTGTTTGTTTTTTTGTAGCACTGGGGGTTGAACCTATGAACTGAGCTGCATCCCCAGCCTTTTCATTTATTTATTTATTTATTTATTTATTTTGAGACAGGCTCTCGCTAAGTTGCCCAGGCTTGGCTTGAACTTGCAGTCCTCCTGCCTCAGCCTCCCAGAGTGCTGGGATGCAGGTATCGTCCGTGACACCGAGGTAGCACTCACTCTCTTAACAGGTGAAACCGAAGTTCCCACAGGCAGGTCAGTGGGTTACATTTTAATTCATCCTCCTCGGCTCCCTGAATGAGAAGGTGAGGAAGGAGCACACTGCGCCCGCAGAACAGCAGGCATCCCTGTGTAGCAGAAGGCTGGGCACGGCTGGTCTTCGCTGGACCCAACCTAGTATGACTGCCACTTCCGCCTGTGAGGCACCGGAAGGGCTTGTGTTTTGAGGATGCGAACAGGAGCACAAAGACAGTTCCTTGGAAGGACTCGGGGAAGTGAGAGGGGACGGAGAAAGCGTCCCACACATTGTTTCCCTGAGCACACCTACCCACACGCGTCCACCATCTGGGGTGGCTCTCTCACAAGTCACTTTAGACAGGACACCGTGAAAAATGCGGGCATTACCTTCTGTGTCTTGCATATTTGCCACTAACGTGACCACTGCCGTCACAGCCAGGAGTGGGGCAGCTGAAACAGGAAAGAGTCGGTTATACAGGTGCCGCATGGCGCGGGCAGGGAGAGGGAGACTTCCGCGCGTCACGGAGGAAGAGGGCCGCCCAGACCTTGGGAGAGACACGGCCCTGGGGCAGAGGGACGGGGCGGGGGGTGCTTTTTATTAGCAGGTCCGACGAGTGAATCTCATCACTGCAGCAGGCGGGAGCAAGCTGCCTGGGGACCCCGGAGCCCTGCGGCCCCACTACAAGGCACGGATTTCCGACAGAGCAATCAGGGGCTGGCTTTACCCATCGAGTACTGACCTGAACAGCTCTTGCACGGCCGGCTCCACGGGAACTGCAGAGAGATGGAAGGTAGGTCAGGATTTGTCACCTGTCACCACTGCCCCTCTTCACAGAAAATCACCAAAAGGGTGGAGTTGGGAGGGCATCAGAGTGAACCCCCAGAGTGGTTCTGCAGGACCAAGGTGACCGGAGCTGGCCGGGGACGCAGGGACGTACCTCGAACCCCTTTGGACCGTGTGCGATGGCGCTTCTCCTCGGCGTCCACGTCCATCTGAGGATAGACAGCAGGGGGTCAGTGTCCGGGTCCTGGCCATGCCAGGCGCTGCTGGCCCTGCCCGGTGTGTTACAGACAGGGTTTTAGTCCCAGGGCAGTGGAGGGGCCAGACCATCGAATGTATTATTTAAAAATAGTAAGCAGACCTGGATCTCACAGGGAATGTTCAATCAGGAGGCCTCTGCACTCTACAGTGAGGTGGGTTTTGATGAATCTGGGAGAATAGCCTATTTATTCTCTCTTCAAGGATTTGATTAGGACGCATCTGGGTGATCTGAGTTGTCCTTTGTACCAAGAATACAATAGATAGCCATTAAATTCCTAAGCAGGCAAAAAAAAAGGTCTAGATTCTCCGTGTCCCCGAAAGGTTTAATAGGATTAAGTAGTTAAGGCAGGTAGCACAGGAGAACATTTTTGCCGACAAAGGGCTTCCTCTCAATGTTGTCTCATTCTCACGATGCAGTTGTCCATGTTTCTCTCAATTGTGTCCCAGATCTCTAACTCCTGTCAGTGACCCTCTTCCGTGGAGAGATCTCAAAGCTTTCCTATACTTCCTTGTAGAAACCTCACGACAATTTTGTAGAGGAAATATTTTTATCATATCTATTTTATGTGTGAAAAAATTAAAATTCAGGATGTGTGACTTGCTTGAAATTTCCCAAATCTTTGGTACAGGGACCCAAAATCACATCTGTCTGTAAATGTCTTTAAACCACAGGAACGCACGGCCACATGTCCATCAAATATTTTAATATGCATGAATGCTTTAGATGTGAACACAGACACAGACACAGACACACACACACACACACACACACACACACACACACACACTCACAGCATGATTGAGAAATATGGTGACTTTAAATTTTAAACGATGTATTACAGTAAAAGACATTGCTGTGAATTTCCCCTTAAAATTCTCCCCCTCACTGCCAACACACTCACCCCACTGTCCTTGCACCCTGAGTGTCTTTAGTTACACTGTCCTGGTTGCCTCGATGTCCTGAATCGATTCAAAACATTGCCCTTTCACGGTCATTTTACTTTAGGGAAGAGCCAGGAGTCACACGGTGCCAGATCTTGTGAATAAGGTGGATGAAGACACAGCGTCATGTTTTTACAAGCTGCCTTTCTGCTGGATGGTGCTCAGCAGCAACACTCACTGTGTTTTTGATGCCATCTGGTAAAGACCCTCAGGAAAAAGGACTCCAGAGCTGCTGCAGAAAGTGGCAAGGAGGATGGGATGAGTGTACTCAAAACAAGGGGAGGATTTTGAGAGGGGTTCATGGCAGTGTGTCTCTTACTGTAATAAATTTTTAAAATCTGAACATTCATTCAATGTTTTGATCACACTTTGTATAAGTTTATTCTGTATATATTGTATTCTACTCAGTATAACAGGGAGCTGATGGACAGCCCCTTCTGACTCGATTACATGGGCAGAACTTTCCAGCTCCAATCTGGACTCCTTCAGCTGGCCCAGCACAGCCAACCTGCATTCCCAGACAGAGGAGGGGGCGTCAGGCAATGTCATCTGTGCCCAGACCACCAGACCAGGGGGCAAAGCTGCTTCCTCCATGGTTTATGAATAGAAAGGCCAGAATGAAGACAACTCTGGTTAAGTGCACGCGGCCTGGCTAGACACTTCAGAGTGCGGAGTGGATATGCTGGTTTTCTTATTCGTTTGTTTTTGAGATGGGGTCTTGCAATGTAGTTCAAGTTGGCCTTGAACTCACTATGTAGCCCTAGGCTGGCCTCAAACTCTCAGCATTCCTTCTGCCTCAGCCTCCCGAGTGCTGGAATTACAGGGTAGGAGCCATCACACGTGGCTGGACATAGAGTTTCCATGAACTATGAGCATCAGGGCTTCCTCTCCACAGGTGTGACTCTGGGGCTTCATGAAGTTGCATCTGCAGCACCAGCTTCAACATTTATGTCAATCAATTACCAAATATTTATTTGTGAATAGCACACACTGAGTTTGGTGTTGAGATGAAGAATGCAGACAGGAAGAGCCACCAGGTCTTGGGATATGTTTAGTATGGAGATGTTGAGTGCAGACCTAAAAATAGGCTGAATTTAGCATAAGAAGAACTTCAGAAAGGGAGGAGCCGAGGCAAGTGGACCCTCAGGAAAGATCCCCAGGGAGAGTCGAGGTTGGAGAAGTCTGTGTTGGGGGGGGCGGGAGGAAGAGAAAGAAACTGTAGCTGTGCCCTGTACAAAGGGCTTGGAACATTTCAAAAAGGAGGTGAATTAATCCATTTGTTGGGGAAACTGAGGGCCAGGAGGCAGCGGGAGCCAGGCAGACAATGGAAAGGAGATGGAGCAGGGAGGAGCGCTGGCTCTTGGGACCCAGGTAGAGCGGGAGGGACATGCCGAGGCCTGAGGGAGGGGCGGTGCAGGGTCACAGCAGGTCCAGCTGGACAGAGCTGCAGTTGTGGGAGGTCACAGAGAATTTTAGAAATAGAACAGCATAGTCACAGTCAGAGGAGACTGGGAAAGAGCTGGCTTAGATGGTCTGAGGGCTTGTCCTTGTCTAAGGGCGAATGGGGCGGCCACCTCCATCAATTGGTGGCACCGTCCCAGGCTGCCTTGTTCTTGGAAGGTGACTGTCCAGGGATGGAAGATACAGGATGGAAGAAATGAGTCCCAGCGGAGTTTTGTGAGGACATTTGTGTGGTGCAGGGCTTCGTGAGCCTCTTTGGGCTTTCAGTCTTTGCTGTTATATGGCTCTGAGCACTGGGGAGGAAGTTACATTGTGCAGAGCACAGTTCAAATTCGCAGTGCCCCTGAGTGACATTCAAGGCTCTGTAATTGCTGTTCAGCATGCAGAATTTTTCCAAACGCTGCAAAATTATAGCAAAGTGGCACAGGACCCGGCTGGCGCAAGGCAAATACACACAAAGACTCAAGAAGCCTGAAGTGACGTAACAAACGCTGTTTTATTCTACATCCTGCAGAAATCGTGTGCTTCTTGAGGTTCATTACAATTGTCACAGGACTGGGGATGCAGAGATAATGGGGTACCATCCTATTATCTCAGGAATGCAAAATTGAATTCAAAGTTTTTCGAGTGGAGAGAAGTTGAGAAGCGTTCTCCAGGTGGCATGGAGGAAGTTGGGAGGTGGTGCAGGTAACCCACCGGAGGAGCTGAAATCAAAACTGGGTTTTAAAGGTAACTGGATGTTTCTGGTTTCATCACCACCTTGGTGGGGTGGGGGTGGGGGTCCAAGTAGAGGGAACAAGATGTGCAAAGACCCTCAGGCTTGAAGGCTTGCAGTGTGGTGGGGGGGCATGCCTGGGGCTAGGGATTGGGTGGCTTGCTATGGGACATCCTTCAATAGGGTACATGCTTATCAGTTTTCAAGAACGTACAGGGCTCAGTGTCACCCACTTTGTTTATTGCACTCATCCGGCATCTAATGAATAAACCTGCATTTACGATTCCTCTGGCTACAGTTTGGGAGACGATGCTCAGCCCAAAGGGCAGTAAACCCAGCTTTTCTCTGCAGGCATAAGACTGTTAAGCTTCATTTGCTAACTGCTCCGTGGTTGGGTAGAAATTGCTTCTTTATTCGCATTTAAATTCTTCATTCTTTGAGCATTGGTCTTTTGCAGATAGAAGTGGATTTCATTTCCTTCTGGAGTCCACAGCTGTCTTTCCACCTATCACTTAATGAAGTCATCTCACTATTCCCACTACACGGACAGGTCCCCTTTGCCCTGTGCTGACTTCTGCCACAGCTGGGTCTACTCTCAGACACTGTCCCCTCCCGCGCCTACTCCTTTATCCAGGACTGTCACTGTTTGGTCACAGTGGCTGTCATACATGTTTTACTTTCTGCCCAACAAGACTCCCTTGCTGTGAAGACAATTTATCAAAAATGTCCAGTTCGCACAGCACACAACACATGATAGACACTAAGAAATGGTGATTCCCTTTCTTCTCTTTTTCAATGGAGGAAGCTGTGTTTCAAAATTGTTTCCTAGTTAACTTTTACATAGATATTTAGTAAGTTCAAATGGCCAGGTCCAGAATCAGCAGAAAGCATAAAATCTGTGGCCGGAAATGCAAGAGGGTTTCCACTGGTCTACACCTGCAGGGTGTGGTAGCAGGTTGGAGACCCCTACAGGCCCAGACCTGGGCTGTGGTTCTTCCAGGAACAGACCCTATTCCCACCCGCTGCCTTGAAGCGAGGCCTCCTTCACCAGCAGCCTCGGGTGGCCCTAGCTTGGGTTCATTCACCCGTGGCTTTGACTCTGAGCTGCGGGTGCTGCATTTAACCCCATCAGGAGACTTCTAACGCATTCAGTTCTGAGCTCCATGAGACTGGAGAGTCTCAACCCAGGCATCATTGCCTAAATTTCTGATGACCCTCCAACAATTTCTATTTAGAAAAACTATCCTTAAAATGCATTAATTCTTTTATACTTAGGCCTAGTGTTTATTTATTTTTTATGTTTGTAGTACTGGGAATTGAACCCAAGGTCTTCACACTGAGCTATACACCCTCGGTCCTCTTTTTAAATTTTTTATTTTGAGACAGAGTCTCACTAAGTTGCCCAGGCTGGTCTCTGACTTGAGATCCTCCTGCTTCAGCCTCCCAGAGTGTTAGAATTATAGGTATATACTACTACGCAGACTTCTAGGGTTTATTTTTAAAATAACAGATTTTCCTCAGAAAGGTTAAGTGGTTTTGTACCTGAAATCTTTGAGAAATGTATTTTTGAGCCAACAAAATCTATCAGGACTGACTCACTGAAGAGAGAGCAAGTGATTTTTTTTTTTACAATGTGTAAACTTTACACTGAGAACCAGGATTTATTTTATGACTTTGATCTCCCTTCCCCTTTTCTCTCCATAAAATGCATACTTTCCTCAAGTTGAGCCTTAGTGAAGAGAATATTTCAAGTGCATTAAATCGCATAAATTTTGTGTAATCCCTTGGTGCCTGGGAGGCTGGTTTTTGATGTTGAGGGCTGTGCAGATCACAGCCAGGGACCCAGCGGGAGCTGCACTTTGGTCCTAGGACAGTGAGAGTGGTGGCATCCTGTCAGTGTCTGCACACTGGGGACCTGCTGTCCCCACCACTGGCTCCTTCTGTGGGATTGGGCAAAGGGTGCAGGGACAGCAGGCTGTAGGTAGATGGCTCTCACTTGGTTGCAATGGCACTTCCTGCCACTTGTCACTCAATTATCCAGGAAGCAAGGATTCGTTTTGTCATTCGTTCAGTGGCTGCCCATGGAATCAGCGCTATCAAGGGTGTAGCTTGGAGGAAGCTGAAGTTCAATTCAGCACGTTGTATGGTGGGCAAGAGACTGTGCAGAAAGGAGCAGAAGAAACCAGAGACTCCGGCAAAGGAGGTACAGGTGAGGCAGGACACAGGTGTCCCCACAGGAACTACTCCAGAGTCACTGTCTCCAAGAACCTGGGAACCCTCCACCTGCACCACTCCACGGGACAGGAAATACACCCACATCTCGGTTGAGACTCAAGCAAGCTTTGGCTCACAAAACCCATCTGGGAAGGTCAGCAGGAATTAGACATCATGCACCTAGTCATCCTCGGGACACGGTGGGTGCTCAGAGGGAGATGAGACAGCGCTTCCATTTACACTGCTTTCCAAAAGAGGACAAAAATCTGGGGAAATTTAACAGTGCTAGCACACTGGGATTTGTGATTTGTGATTTGTATCTGATACAGGGAAATAAAGAAAATCACAAGAGTCGTGTAGTAAAAGAGGTAGGAGAGACAAATGTGTTTCTGGCTTGTGGCAGTGTGATTTATAATTGTTAGATGTCACTTCTGCAATTTCACAGGGTGGAAATAAGGGGAAAATTAGGGCAACGAGGCCGACACTAAGCCTGGTTTGTCTGTTTCCGGTCCTGAACTTCCTTTCCCTCCTCCTCTCTTCTTAGCTTCTCACGGATGACAAATGGGGATCAGAAAAGCCGACTTCTTGAGAAGAGTCAAAGACCTCCGCTGCCTCACCCCCAAACCAAGCATGTGTGTGTTTGGGGGTTCAGTGCAAATGAAGGTGAGAGAAATGGAAAGCAAAATAAAAATTTTCTTGGCAAAAACAAAATAATGATGTGGCTGATGGCCACTTGCTAGCTGAGCCTCCACAGGGAGACGTGGGAGACCACTCCCTTCCCGCCCAGAAATAAAGGCCATTTGGTGGGCAGCATCATTTAAGGATATGAAGGGGCTGGTACATTTGAAGTCTCTTCAAGTCTGAGACTTGAAGGCTGTTTCATGAGCTAGTCAGTAAGAATCCTGTAAACTCCAAATATTGGCATGTGAAAATATTTTAGAAAGTCTTTTAAAAAGCATGGCGTTGTTGAACTTGGCCTTCACCTACACTGAAGCAGATAGTGCCCCACCCACTTTTGGTCATGGAGTTGTCTTTTCACATCAGATGTGATGGTGCACACCTATAATTTCAGCACTCTGGGAGGCTGAGGCTGGAGGATTGCAAGTCTGAACCCAGCCTGGGCAATTTAGGAGACTTAGCACAACCCTGTCTCAAAATAAAAAAAAAGAAAAAATAGAAAAGGGCCAAGGATGTAGCTCAGTGTGAAGGCCTGGGTTCAATTCTTAGTATTGAAAAAAATTTTAATTATTTAAACCTTTGAAGTCTTAGTCTCTCTTCCTAAACTCTAGTCCCAGTGATTCGCTTCTTGCAACTGTTCCTAAATAGAAATTGTGACGGGCCGGAGCTGGGGGCTGGCACTCAGCCCGCAGGCAAACACACTACGTGCTAAGATCCATGTGTGCCTATACTTCCGCTCTGGCCTTGAGACGCAGTGAAAATTCCTTCTCGTCCCCAGTGTGCTCTGTGCATGCTGTCCACACAAGCGAGAAGAAGCTGGAGTGGTGTGGGCGGCATTTGCAGAGGAAATGTTATAAACATATGGTCTGACAAATAATATTTATGCTGCTTCTTGGGTCAAGAAGCAGTCTGTGAGCTTCAAAGCCAAATTCCTGGAACTTCTGAGACACTTGTGAAGTTTGCTGGTGTGATTTGAGAGGATGGAAGATGAACAGTCCGTTTGGGAAGAGGCAGATGCATGCCTGCTCCAGAGGCCCAGGACTGTCAAACTAAACTGAAACAGCAGCCAAGCATGATCATGAAAACCTAAAAGAAAATCAACCCTGCTAAGTTCTTATCAGGCTTCTGTCTATCTTGGGACACTTTAAAAATAACGCCACAAATCCTAAGAAAGTAGCAACTGAAATGACAGGTTGCAGTAAGGATGAGAAGAGTCGAAGACTCTGCACGCATGCCAAGACCTGTGTCTACATGTGTGTGCACAGCTGCATGTGCGTTTGTGCTGTGTGTGCGGACAGGCAGAGCAGGGCATTGGACCCAACAGACACAGGAAAGCAACTAACATGAAATTCACGCAAGGCCTGGTCTCTTGAAATATAGAGACTGACATGATGTGTGATCAAAAAAAAATGGTGATGGTTAGAATTTTAAATAAATGATTACAGCCAAAAAACCAAAATCAAACCAAACCAAAACAAAAAACCCCCATTGCCATTAATCCTCCTCAGACCCTTCCTTCTCTTCCAACACACGCATCCCATCCTTCTTGCCACTTTCTGCAACAGCTCTCGAAGTCCTCTTTCCTGAGTGTCTTTAGTTCCTCTAAATTCCCTCGACTAGGCGGAGAAAAACTGAGTATGTCCACCCAGAGCAGCAGCCCTGGGGTCCTGCGATGGCCACATTAGAGCAGTGAGCTCCCAGCCCTGCGGGCCAGCAGGACACGGCCCAGTGGCTGCAGGCGCCTCAGTGCTGTGTGAGTCTAGTCCTGCTTCCTCCCTAGTGCCGTTCCTGGGGCAGAGCCCAGCTGGACATGCCTGTGCTGAGATGTTTTGAGTGGAAACATCACCTCCTTGTGGACCGTGTGGCAGCTGGGCATAGCTTCTTAGACCACGGGACAGGCCAGCTGAGAGTCACATGTCTTCTAGAGGGATGGACGTGGGTGAATGAAAAGCAAAACCTTTCCCAGAGCAGAAAATGCCTACCCGTGAAGGAGGCACCCCGAAATATTAAGTAAAGAATGAAGACTCAAAATAGGTAGGCTAAGCCCGGTGTGGTGGTGCACTCCCGTAATCCCAGCACTCTGGGAGGCTGAGGCAGAAGGATCACAGGTTCCTGCCGGGACTGAGCAACTTAGTGAGACCCTGTCTCAAAATAAAACATAAAAAAGGACTGGGGATGTAGCACTGCAGTAGGTACTTTCTTGGGCAAGTATGGTCTGAAATAGGAATCATTAATTTCAAGCTTTTGAGCACTTTTCAAATCAATTTCTGGCAGGAATGCTGACATGGTCTTGGGAAAGTGGTCCTGTCCAGTGTGCAGGGCTGACACGCCCTTCAGGGTCCTCTCTTCTCCTTGCCAAGGAGGCCTGGGAAGACAGTTTCCTAGGAGCACCCAACCCCGTCCCTGATGCACAAGCTCGGCTCCCTTGTTTGGTCTGTCCCTGCAGCTATTTACAAAATTGCACACCAGGGACACTCACAGTGGTGTCCCTGGGGCTTAGATGTGCCTTGCTGCTTATTATAAGTAAATAAGAGACCCTCACATAGGTGCTAAGTCACCGAGGAAGACAGACACTTAAACAGCCAGCTATAATACAAGACAAAATCCAGAACTGCTCTGGGGTGTTGTGGTCAGAAGCTCCCAGCAGGGGTGACATCCTTGGGTCCAGCTGCTGTAACCCCAGAGCCACATCCCCCCATGCCTCTTCCCAGCTGTGCATCCCAGTTAAATGCCTCCGATCTCTGAGACCATGTGTCACAGTCCCCATGCACATCGAGGGATGCTGGGAGAAGATGGCCCCCTGAACATGTTCTGGGTGGGGGGTCACTCTTGTATCTGAAGTAGCAGGGTTGCTGTGATGCCTAGTTCTGGCCCTGCATCCCAAGCTCAAACTGGAACAGACCTGCAGTCTGTAGCTCCAGGCATCAGTGTCATTTGTGGGCTGTGACAAAGTCACTCAAGGAAGCGAGGGATGTCTGCCTTAGCTCAGGTGTTGCTGGACTTGAGCCCACGCCCTGTCCTCCAAGCTCGAGGGAGTCTGGGGTGCTGTATGTGCCTGAGACTGCTGTGGTGCTGGCCTGCATGGGGTAGCAGCTGGGTCACCCCTGGGCCATGGGGATGCACTCCTGATTAAAGCTTGTGCCTCTGGCTTTCTGATCCCTTTGTAACAGGCAAGAGCAGAGCTGGCCCCTCCTGCAGGGTCACCGCTGGGCAGATGTCTTCGACTTGACAGCCCCTCTGGTCCCTCTCTGAGCAGGAAATCCCCTTCAAGTCTCTTTGGTTTGGAGATGGGGCCCAAATCACGGCGTGGATTGAGCACTCATGGTGGTGGGGCACTGTGCCAAGTTCTTTCTTGCAACATCTGCCTGCTGTCTCATAGTGCCCTGTGTGGCTAGGTTAAATCTGCTTACAAAGACAGGCCAGAAAAGGACAAGGGATGTCGCCTGAGGTGCCAGCTACAAGACACAGGAGCTGCCACCATTACTGCCTGTCCATCTTCCCTCTCCCTGGCCCTGTCCACCCCTGCTATTCCTTTCAGCACCACTCGCTTCTTCTTCCTTCCTTTGCCACGTCACTTCCCTGTTCTGCATCCCATTCCCACCCCCTCCACACACCCTATTGGGTTTCTCTGCTAGAATACTCCTTTCTGAGAACACCAGGGACGCATTTGCTCTGTCCCCAAAGCCCGGTCAATTCCTGTCCCTCAGCAAACCATCCGATGCTATCAAGCACTGTCTCTGATTCCCCATCTGGGTCCGGTCCTCTCTGGGAGGATCTCTGTTTGTCTGTCTCTCTCTCTGTCTCTGTCTGTCTGTCTCTGTCTCTGTCTGTCTCTCTCTCTGTCTCTGTCTCTCTGTCTCTCTCTGTCTCTGTCTCTCTCTGTCTCTGTCTCTGTCTGTCTGTCTCTCTCTGTTTCTGTCTGTCTCTCTCTGTCTCTGTCTGTCTGTCTCTCTCTGTCTCTCTGTCTGTCTCTCTCTGTCTCTGTCTGTCTGTCTCTGTCTCTCTCTCTGTCTCTCTCTCTCTGTCTCTGTCTCTCTCTGTCTCTGTCTGTCTCTGTCTCTGTGTCTGTCTCTCTCTCTCTTTGTCTCTGTCTCTGTCTCTCTCTCCTCTGCAGGGAACAACTGGGATCAGATCCCCACTATCTCACGTCAAGTTCACCTTAGGGCCTCCCCCAGGCTCTCTCCTTCCTGGCTCACCGGTATTTCCTGCTTCCACCTCTGGCCCCTCAGTATTTGGTAAATTTCTTTCCCAGGCACGCAGGTAAGAATGTTTCTCCTGTGTTAGCATCAGCCCAGCACGACTTGGTCATTATTTACTGAGGAAATGAAGGGAACATTCTTCCCTGCTGAACTCCTTAAGTCACATTTGACTTGTTTCTTGGATCCTTTTCCCTGTCGAGTTATTTACCACGTTCTGATGTGGGTGCTGTCTCTCCCCATTTTCTCCTGTCTCCCTGGCCGGTGCTCTCTCGGGCACCCTGTCCTGCTGAGACTGGACCATCGCTGGTGTCCTCATGATGCCCTCCTCCGTGTCCTCCATCACGTTGGTGGTTGCAACACCGTCACCTGGCCCTTGCCACTGGGCTACCTGCTGGAGGACTGGGTAGCTTCCTGCTGATCACCACACGTCCAAGCAGCAAGGCCAGCTTCTCTTCTCACCTTCTTTTCCACGATCAGGAGGAGCAGATTCATGGGTGCTCCCAGGGCGGCTCAGTCAGCACAGAGGAGAGCCAGGCATGGTTGCCATCTCCTCCTCCATGGCACGTCTTCACCCAGACGCCAGCCACGCTGTGCTCCAAAGCGGAAGGAATCAGCAGGGTGGCTTCTCCCTTGTGTGTTTCCTGTTCAGGAAGCAGGCTCTGCTCTATGCTAACTTTCCTGGAACTTGCTGTTCTCCACTTACAGGAAGTCACAGCAGGCTCCAAGGTCAATGCCTGTGGGTTGAATGGCTGCTCGGTATTCCTCAGTGTGCCTGGCACAGTTAACTCAACCCATCCCCTCCTTCCTCTACTGACGGGCATTTAGGCTATTGTATTTCATCTACTTATTTCATTCCACTGCAAAAAGAGAACAGCAATAAATAGCCTACAAACTTGTACATTTATTTTCTTAAAAGTTCTGTAAAAAGGTATTATCCTTTTATCATTAAAAATAAAAAAAAATTGCCAGGTGGAGTAGTGTACACCTATACGCCTATAATCCCAGCCCTCTGAGAGATAAGAGAGAGAATCTCAAATTCAAGTCTAGCCCCTGAGGGACTTGGTGAGACCCTGTCTCAAAAGGACTGGGGATCACTGTGAAGGCCCTGGGTTCAATCCCCAGCAATCCTCAATACTGAGGGGAAAAAAAAAAAAAGAAAAAGAAAGAAAAAGTAAAATTCTAGGGTCTTTTTTGTAATGCATAAGTATGCCTGTTTCTAAAAATGACTCCAGTTTGTCCCTTGCCTGCTACTCATGGATAGTATACGTCTTTTCCCATTACTCAGAGTTCTCTCATTATTGTTTAAGTTTGTCTCCCCCCCCACTAATGAGGTCAAGAATTGTCTTAAATTTTGGCCTTTGAATTCCCTCTCCTGTGAAGTTCTTATCCATATCCCTTGCCTAGTTTTCTTCTGTTTAAAAGAAGTCTCACATTGGATTGACAAATTTTCACACTCAGCTCTGCAATCAAGAGTAGATGGCCCATAAGACACTGTGACATTGTGGCTGTCTGTCCTCACCATTTATTTACTACCTTTACTGCTCCCTGCTTTAAATTTTGGGGTTAATTGGTATAATAAGTTAAAATTGAAATACATTTGATATGGAATACTGTTGCCAGAACTCTCCATTTATAGAGGAATTTGAAATTATTCTAGTTATTTTCTAGTTTAACATTTTGCTCAATAGAGTTTCCTTTTCAAAATGGTTTTACTTAATTTTTAGGACAGAGGAACATGCTAAAAGAATAAAGAAGAAAAGAGCCAGAGCATCTTGTGTGTACGTGTGGTGATGGATTTCATTGTCCGTGACTGCCCATGTGTTCTGCCCCATGGAAAACCACAGGAAGGAAGGGCTTGAAGGTCACTGAGTAACCGGCAGGCATGTGTGTGCAAGAGGACACCAGGCTCAGAACTCACGATACGAGTTAGTGAGGCTCCACCCTAGCTCTTTGCCTTCCCAGCCTCAGTTTCCTCCTGGCATGAGCTATAGAAGAAGAACATGTTTCTCATGCTCTTGGTGTGAGGACCAGGTGAGTGCAAACGCTCAGGACACACCCTGCATGTTGTGAAGAGCCCACAGTGCAGGAGCGACCCATGGCCTGTGGCTGTCATGGTGGCCCTGTACTGTCCCAGGTCACCCTTCCCAGGTTGGGACCTCCTCTAACTTGGGGCACCCGACCTACATGGCAGAGGTGGTCAAAGGTGTCCCTAGAAGGGTTCCCTAAGCCACAGGGAGAGACCAGAAGATGCCTGGTGGAGGAGAAGGGAGGCAAGAGGGGAGGACATTCTGGAAGGGTGTAGGGAAAGGACCAAGCACTGAGCTGGAAGCACAGATATGGGAGGTCTGGGTGGTATGTGTCGGAAGTGGGATCTCAAAGCCTCAATCCCTCCCAACCGCAGTGGATGTGGCACTCTGGAGGCCGGCAGTGGCTTCTGGGGAAGTTGAAGGAGGAAGGCAGATGCTACCCTGGAGGTCAAGGCCCGGGGGCTGTGGCCATGCAGGACTGGGGCAGCCCCACAGGGACAGGGGCTTGAGAGGAGGGTGCACAGAAGCCTCTCTCTTTTTGCCTAAATCCCAGCACAGGCTGTCTGCCTTCTAAGAGGAAGAGGCAACAGGCAGAGAAAGGGAGAAGGGGGAGATGAACCAGCGCTCTGCAGAGGACAGCAGGGCTACTGTGAGTGGAAGGAGGGGGACACCAAGTGCTCCGGAGAAGGTTAGGCGCCCAGGCATCGGCCTGAGGAAGCTATACAGGGCAAGGCGGTCTGGACCAGCTCTGCACACACAGAGTGATCATCCCTGCCCAGTGTGGTGACTGCACCTTGGAGACAGGCAGCCTTACCTTGTAGGAAGCTTTCTCTCCCGAGGACGGAGGCAGCGTGACTCTGTGGGCAGGACACAGGCCCAGAGCTGGGCTCTCTCAGGTTCTACTCCTGGTCCTCCCCAGCTTGTGACTGTGGCAAAGTCACTTGATTTCTCTGTGCCTTGATTTCTCCATCTGCAAAACATGAAAGATAAGATAAAGCACTGTGACTGTTAATCCTGGCGTGGATTAAGGAATGCCTAGGAGACTGGTAGAGCATACTTCTGAGTGTGACTGGGCGGACATGGAGGAAGATTTTGAGGTCTATATCTGGTCCCTCCTCTTCCTCTCTGGCTCTGTTCCCCTGCTCTCCTTCTCAGCAGCCATGGACTGAGCAGCTTGGCTTCCCCATGCCCTTCTGCCATGATGTTTCTGCCATGATGTTCCTGCCATGTAGCAGCCAACCATGGACTGAATCCCCTGAAACCATGAGCCAAATAAACCTCTCCTCCTTTAGCTTGTGAGTCTCTGGTATTGTGTCCAGCAACTGGAAAACTGACCAATATGAGCACATGCATGTGTCATGGATACAGTGAACAGTACCACACATGGGCATTCTCTGTAACTGTCCACAAGATGCTGCATCCCCCTGTTATCAGGGAGAGTGTGTTGATTCCCCTTATACTCACTTGGGCTCTGCAAAAGGTTCTCTCCTGGTTCATGCCCATTGGGACCAGGTCAGCATGGGAAGTCTCATTCTCTGCTCACTAAGTGATCCTGTGGAATGTGCTGCTCCCTCAAGAAGGCTCATGTGAACTGGTAATCTCCAGTCACCACCACAGCCCCACCTTCCTCTTATTGGGGCAGATGAACCCACACATCTCTCTTCTAGGACCTCTACCTGTGAACATCATCTAACTTGTGATGTTTTTCAGAGCTATAGAACTGGACTCCTCAAAGTATATGGGACTAAAAGAGTTTGGGGAGCATTTTCTTGCCCATTATGTCATGTAGCCAGCACTCAAATGTCATCTTATTTTTATGAGCAGGAAACACACTTGGAGAGGGTGTAGTATTTGCTTGCAGCTCTCCAGCCACTGACAGGGGACCAGAACTGGGACATAAACCCTCCCTGCCACTCCAGTCCTCCTCTCAAGGGGACGCACCTGTTCAGACTGCCCTGGAGGAGAAGAGAGGGCTGAGATGTGGGCAGGAATCTAAGTTCCTTGTGGTGCCTCCTGGATGGTGGCACTGAATGCTGGCCCCTGGCAGTTCCCACAGATGTCCATTGCTTCACTCATCCCAAGCAATCCAGGCCTCCTGCTCTTGTGGTTTGCTGGCACAGGAAGTCTAGGGCTTGAACCAGAAGAGCCTGCAGGTTCCTGGGGAGGCAGCACACTTCCCATCTGCATTTCCATCACCCAATTTAACACATAAGCAGTGCTGTAGTCCTCTCAGCCTCCTTGATGGCTGAGTTAAATAAGAAGCCCAGGGAGTTATTATCACGTTATTTCCCCCCAAACTAGCAGTCCTTTCTTTTGGCCTGAAAGCCAATTTTCCTTGTCAACTTTTGTTGATTGCTAGAAACCGAGCAGTCAGTCCTTCCTGTAAATTTGATCTTCCAGGAAGGACACTTTCATCCACAGACAGTAACTAAGTGTTTGTGCCTGTGTGTCTTCCCAAGGACAGAGTGACATGGAACACAGACCTGAAACCAGGTATCTTCTGACCAAGAAACAGATTAGACCAGGAATGACTGTTTTTTTCTCTCTGACTTTGCCATTTAAAACAAAAGGGATGGATCCATGGCACCATCCTCTGGACCCTACAGGACCCCAGAGCAGGGACAGTTTCCAATTGTCTTTGTATCTCACATGCTGCACCTGGTCCTTAGCTGATGTGGGTTTGTGGGTTGGATGTCGAGGAAGGATATAGGGGGAGAAAGAAGGAGCGAGGGAGGGACAGAGGGAAAGAGAAAGGAAGGAAGGAAATCAGGAAAGAAAGTGAAAAGAAAACATTCCCACTAATCTGTGAAGGAGGATTCCAGTCCTAATAAATGGGCTAATGCTATCAGTGAGCCAGTAAACCCACCAGTAAAATGTTCAGTGGTTAAACGATTTAAACAGAATTGGATTGTTATAGCAAGATCACGTACCACCTCCTGACTTCATTCAGCTTGTTTTATAAGCATTAATTTTCTAGAATTTTCAATTTCTAAACTAGAAACTGCACAAGAAGATTCTAGTTTATTGTTAAGTGCCCAATAAGTGCCAAGAAGCAGGTGGTTATATTATTATCACCGATGTGTTAATACAAAGATTTTCTCTGACTTTCAGGTTCTTATTTATAAATGTGATCACATAAACAAGCAGTAACCCTGGATACAAGAACATTGGCTCCCTACATATGGGTGCTATCAATTAACTCAGCCAATGTTTATCAGTGACTCCCTCTTTTATTCTCTGCTAGATTGTAGTACCTCAGTGTGAAACAAGAGAGATATGGCCAGACAAATTCAAAGTCAAGTTAAAAGAAAGAAGCTAGGATCAACACAGTTGAAGTCTTAGACATGCAGAAAAATAATTTTTGATACAAAGAAAAATTGGAGATATGAAAGAACAGAAGAGAAAAAGGACATTAAAAAAGTATGCTTGAGTAAAATAGCAAATCAATGCCTGTCATTAAATTTGCCCCCAAATAAAAAACACATTATCTATTAAGACAAAAATTAAGACAAGTTATTGGATTAATGACACATTCAGTTCTAATGCTATGATACATGCTCATTTTTGTAAATTCCTTTAAAAATTATAGCTATAAAAAGTATTTTACAGGACTGAGGATTTAGCTCAGTGGTCAGAGCGCTTGCCTTGCAAGCACAAGGCCCTGAATTTGATCCCCGGCACCAAAAACAAAAACAGAAAGTATTTTGCAATCAGCTAATATTCAACTGAATGTTGTTAATGTGACTGAGAAATACATACAAACACAGTGTTTAAAATTAAACAATAAAGTGACAAACTATTAATTGTGGTATAGCTCACTTTCAGCATAAATTATTATTATTATTATTATTATTATTATTATTATTATTATTTGAGACAAGGTCTTGCTCTGTAGTTCTGTCTGGCCTTGAACTCACTATGTAGCCCCAGCTGGCCTCTGATTTGTGGTGATCCTCCTGCCTCAGCCTCCTGAGTGCTGGAATTACAGGCATGCACCACTACACCTGGCTTTCTTAGCACAAATCAAATTGGATTTGAGATTATTGATTAAAACTGTTATCCAAAACTTGCTCATTTGTGCCTTTCCATTTTGTTAATAATTAAACTATTTTAGACAAGGCTTCTTAGAAAGAACACAAGGACACACAGAACAGGGAATCCTGAGGAGATGAAGCAAATTCCTTGCCTGAAATCTGCCTGCTCATGTGATTTGATCCAAAGGTGGCACAGAATAGGAACAAGGCCAAACCGGTGGCCTGACCCCTTGCCGGGTGGCCTGACCCCTTGCTGGGCAGGAGAGGGACAGCCCAGAACTGGACCTGAGTAGCCAGAACCGGGTTGGGAGATCCTTCCCAGGGTGGCTCTGATGACACCAGCTCTGAATGCCTCTTTTTTAGTCTATTTCTTTAAAAAGTTAAGTCAATGATAGGCATTCCCTTTGGGAAACTCGTCTCAGGACAGTAAGGCCACAGTCCTAATTAATTTTTGCTCATTTGGTTTTGAGAAAATGTGCATTGCCAAGTCTTCCTAGTGACAGTGGGGGTGCCCAGAGCGACAGGGGACATCCCAGATGGCCGCTGTCACAACTCTCACGATGACCCTTTCCTCTTGCAGTCCTGATTTTGCAGACTTCATGTGTGCATGTGTGAGTCCTTTCTCTTTCTTGCTCAGCCTCGTTTTACCCAGGAGACCTGGTTGGACCGTGTCTGGCTCTTGGCTGTCCCTCATCATTCTGAGGGGTGGCACTGCCTGCCTCTGTGCCCCTGAGGGACCTGTCTCTGCTGCAAGGACTGTGTCACACTGGCAGACTCTGGAGCCTCTGATCCCCCACTTCCTGGTTTCTCTGGGCAGAGGCGGGCCAGGGCAGAAGTGCAGGCCGCTGGCCATCCACAACATCTCCCTCATGGCTGCGTAGGCAGGGGAGATTCAGAAAGCCGGATGCCCTGCCCAGGGTGACGGAAGCTAGGAGGGCGGAGCTGACTTCCAGCTGCAGGCCCTCTCTGGCTGTGGCAATGTGCGGGGTGTGGGTGCAGAGGAGGGCCAGCTACACGTCACCACACCATGTCGGACACAGGGACACATGAAGAGGCCTCTCTGCTGGTGTCCTGCCTTGAACCTATGGGTCCACCGTACCAGGTCAAGTCTTGGTGTTTCTGGACACAGCTGCCCTTGTTGGGACCTCTAGAGATGGCTCAATGACTTCCTTCGGGAATGCCCGGCCACAGAAGGAGCAAGGGGGGAGGTCCAGCTTGCTATGTGCTAACTGTGTGACCTGGCAGACCCTGAAGCCATACCCACAATAAGAGCCATGGGAAGCAAAGTCGGGAGACTCACACGACCTGGTTTTAGGGCTCACTATAAAGTGACAGTAATCAAGAGAGAGCAGCACCATGCAAGGGCAGAGATTCATACTGATGAAAAAGGACTGATGGTCACAAATGAGCCCATGTAGCTGCTATCAGCAGACACCACCACAGTTGGAGGGGTGTTAATCTTTTTAACAAGCAGTGTAGGGACCAACGGGCAATCCCACATAAATGAATGAATTTGGACTCATCTCTCTCACCACATGCAAAACTGAATTTAAATCAGATTGAAAACTCAAGCACAAGCGCTAAAATATTAAAGCCTTAGGAGAAGACAGAAGAGTAAATTTTCTTTCTTTTTCTTGCATGAAATGTATCTCATTTATTAATTAATAATAAGCTATTGTATTTCTTTTTTTTCTAGATACGTTGGGAAACATATTTTCATGATTATGGGTTAAGAAATACACTCTTCAATGATGTGTGGTACAGAAGAAAGTTAAACAGAAATTATCAAGTGTTTCTAATTAAGAATAATTGCATTGTTTCTCTGGTATGAGAAGCCAAAAGTGTAAAAAGGACCAAAATGTATAATAGATATTGGGAAATGTGAAGAAAATGGGAAAGGGAATAAGGGATGGGGGAGGGGGAAGGGAAGGAAGGGAAAAGAAAAAAAGAGAATAAAAGAAAAAAATAGAACAAAGCTTTTGTAAATAGGGAGGGGCAGAGGAGTTGAAGGGAGGGGAAGGGATGGGGAAAGAAAGAATCAAGATATATTATGTACAGAGGAGTAGATTTTTATAATTTTCGATTTGGCACAAGATTCTTAGATATGACACCAAAATAAAGCAACAAAAGAAAAAATAAATTGGGCTTTATAAATTAAAAAAAATTTATGCTACAAATACACCATGAAAAAGGACAAAATATGGAAGAAGAGAACATGTTTACAAATCATGTACTGATTAAGGAACTTTTATCCAAAATATAAAAGAATTCTTACGACTCAATAATAAAAAAGACAAGTAGCCCAAATAAAAATGGCAAAGGATATAAATAGACAATTCTCCAAATAAGTTATACAAGGCACCAATAGGCACACAAAAGATGCTCCTATTCTTGGTCACCAGAGAAACGTAGATAAAAATGGGAACGAGATATCACTGGATGCCCACCAGGATGCACAAAAGCTAGATGTTATGGTTTATATCTAATATGTGCTCTCAATGTCCTGTGCATGGAAGATGAATGTATCATGGGGTGCTGTACTCATCACTGGATTCATCCATGGCTGAAGGTGCTGTAGGAGGTAGGGCTTGGTTAGAGGTGGTCAGTGGGGTATGACCTGGAAAGATGCATTCATGTCCCCAGCTCCTCCCTTCTCTTTCTGTTTCTTGGCTGCCATGAGTGAGCAGTTATCTTCCTTCATACCCTTCCGCCATGATGTTCCTTCCTTGGAGCCAGCTGACCATGGACTGAACCCACTGGAAACTGTGAGCCAAAGTAAATCTCTCCTTCAAGTTTTGGGTTTTGGGTACTGTGTCCCAGGGACTGGAAAGTGACTGAGACACCAGAAGTCAGATGATAGATAAAGACCAACCTGAAGATGTGGAGAAATCAAGGTGCTTATGCACTTCTGCTGAGAATTCCACACAGCAAGGAAAGGATTGTTTTCCACTCTGGAAAACAATCTGCCAGTGCCTCAACGATTAAACAAAGAGTTACAGCACTGTCCAGCAATTTTACTCCAAGGTAAGAAGTGGGAACCTGTCCACCCACAAATGGGTACAGGATGCTCATCACAGCACTATATAACAGCCAACATGTAGAATTAGCTGACTGTGCTCCCAACAGATGAGTGGAATATTACTCAACCTCAAGAAAGCAAGAAGTACTGACACCTGTTATAAACCCCAGCTTTGATATATTGCAAACTTAAAAACATTATGCTAAGGGAGATTCAGTTCCAAAAGATCACATATTGTAGGGTCACCTTTATAGGAATTGTCCAGGGGTTGGAGATTTAACTCAAGTGGTAGAGTGCTTGCCTAGCAAGTGCTAGGCCCTGAGTTCAGTCCCTAGCATGCCCTCCCTCAAGAAAGGAATAAGAACTGTCCAGCATAGAGAAATACATCGACAGAAAGTAGATCAATGGTTGATTAGGGCCAAAGTAGTGGGGCAATTAGGGGCTCAAGGGCTAAAAGATGAGGGATTTTTTGTTTTTGATTTTGTTGAGACAGGGTCTTGTGATGTAGCTGACCCCTTAACTAGCAGCTCCTGCCTGAGTGCTGGTATTACAGGCAGGGACCATCATGTCTGGCAAAGGTATGGGATTGCTTCCTGAGATGACAAAATGTTCTAAAATGGATGGGAGATACTTGTGCTTATCTGTGAATGTACTAAAACCCACTGAATAGTTTCAATGGGCGAATTTTATGGTATGTGACTTATATTTCAATAAAGTTAAAAATACTCTTAAGATACTTCAAGAGACACTCAGGAGGTTCCAGCAAACTGGCCCAGACTTCCTGAGTTTGCACAGAGCAAACCTCATTCCTGCCTCTGGATTTGTGTGGGCACCATCCCTCAGGGACTAGGTTGTCTCCAGAGGAGCCCTAGGCGGCTGCACGTGATGTTCTTCAAGGAACCCCGTCATCACTCTTGTTAGCTCAGTTTAAGTGCTCAAGGATAAAGGATGATTCTCACAAGAAAGGCGAGAACTCTGCTGGCCAGGGTGGTGGGTGGTGGTGTGGGGGGGTCTGAGGCGGGTCACTGTCCCCACACCCTACAGATCTGCTGCCCTCTTCACCTGCTGCCCCTGAAGACCTGCACCCAAGCAACTTGGTATCAGATTGCAGGCAAGTCACCCCTGCAGAGTTCCTTTACCATCCTGGTTTGGCTAAGAAGCATTAGTGAAAAACATCAAAACATTTGATTTCCCTGGAACTCCATCTGCATAACTAGGATTTTTTTTTCTTTTTTTAGTGGTACTGGGGATTGAACCCAGGGCCTTTGCACTAACCTGCACCTACAGCTCTTGTTTTAATTTTTAATTTTTTTTTTTTTGAGATATGGTTTCACCCAGTCACTGAATTGTCCAGGCTGGGCTCAAACTTTCCACCCTTTGCTTCAGCGTTCCAGAGTGCCATGATGCAGGCATGCACCACTCTACCCAGATAGTTGATGCCTGCGCCTTTTTCTGTCTGAACCAAATTGCCTAGTAAATAATAACTAGCTGTTAAGGAGGCCCAGGCCACAGCCCTGCTGCACCTCCTAAATGAAAATGAACATGTGGAGAGCGAGCACAGTGAGCCCTTGGCACTGCTTCCGTTTCCACCCTGGGGTGGGATGTGTAGGAATCCTGTTTCTCCCGAGCAGCTGGGGAGAGGTGAGCTGCTTCTATCGAGTGGCAGAGTGGGGATTTAATACTTTAATAATCAGCCCCCGTACTTCTGAGCCACCTCTGGGGGCGTCTCGAGGTTCCTCCAAACAGCGATTTAATTAATGCTCACAGCAGCCTGGAGCTCTGGGTAAACACGATAATCCGCCCTCGCTGCTAACAGGGGGAAGGGAGTGCGGCAGAGCTCAGCGACCTGCAGACAGAGGCTGAGGAGGGGCTGGAAGGTGGCTGTGGATGCCAGGAGGTCTCTATCTCCTTCCTCCAGCCATTTCTGGCCTTGGGGACAGCGGGCAGCCAGCATGTGCCCCAGGTCCAGGGCAGGCTCCTTGCCTTGTTCCTATTTATGCCCCGCCCACAGGCTTGGCCCCAGCCTGAGCTCCAGGAAACAGAGATGCACTCGGGACCAAGCTGGCCAGTGCAGCTGGACAGCAAGTATCCATGCTGGAAGGACTGAAGGGGATTAGGGAGGAGGAGCAAGCCGCAGGGGTGAGACCAAGGTAGGAGGATCGCTTAGAGTTTGAGGCCAGCCTGGGATACATAATGAGTTCAAGGCCAGTCTGGATTACACAGTGAGACCCTGTCTCAAACAAACAAACAAAAAACCAAAAACACCACTACCATAAAAGAAAGAGAGAGATTTGGATGCCTCAGCGTGGGCAGCCATTATAATCACACTTTATGGCACCAACCGTCCTAATTTACAATGCAGTCTCTCCCCGGGGTGGGCACGTCCACCCTGAGGAACTAAGTGCACTGTCCCAGCCCATCATAAACCTGACTGTGGACTTGATGATCCTGATCACGGACGCCAGCCAGAGCTGACCACGAGGAGGGGTGTGGCCACCGAAGGCCCCTCCAGGGACAGCTGGGCCTTGGGATTCTGTGTGGGCCTAGTGGTGATGATGAAGAGCAAGAACATGTGTGCAGCAGGATGTCATCTCCCTGCACAACACAGTCACACAAAGCCAGCACGCCAGGAGGGCCCTGGTCACCAGCTGTCACTGCACTTTAATGATAAGGAGGCTGAGTGGAGGGAGGTTGGGTGCTCTGGACAGTATTGCCATCCAGTCACCACCATTGTGGCATCACCACTGTTCTGGAGAAAGGGAAGAAAGGGAGCAGGTAATGGCTGCCGGCTGCAGGCCAGGGGCAGCATCTTTCTCACGCTGTCACATGTTCATCCAGTCACTGTCCACAAGGCAGCCTCTCTATGACCTCCGCTAGGTCAGAGACCAGCATGCCACGGGGGCCCTGACAGGGCGTGGCTCCTGGCCACGCGTAGACCTGGTCGGACGGCGGTGAGCACAGGCCTGTGACGTCTGCGTGCTGGCTGGTGCTCGGGCCCTGGAGACACAGCTGTGACGGAGCCAGACCGGCCACTGCCCCCAGGAGCTCTGCAACCAGGCAGAGGGGAGGCAGCAACACAGAGATGCCTGGTGTGCATGCAGGACAGGTGCGGAGGTGCAGGGGGCAGAGGACAGAGTCCCAGGAAAGTGGGTGGTGCGCAGGCACCTCTGAGCATTGGGAACCTCTTGTCTCCTGCCTTCCAAGGCCCTAAGCACGGCTGGCGTCTGCCTCTGCGGCTCCCAGGGCCGTGGCTGCGCACCTCCTAGCTGGAACCAGCTCTGCGGCCACACGTGAGACCAGTGTCCTCATCTAGCTGGGCTCTGTGCTGTCTGCATGTCGCGGACAGCTTCTGGGCAAAGGGAGAGACACACTTAAAAGCGGGACTTGATAGACAGGGATGAAAATGCTACTTAGAACCAAGAGGCAGAGAGGAGCTGCCCTACTGGCCAGGAAACAGCAGAAGGGCCACCGAGAGAGCCGCACACATGCCCACGCACATCCGCATTTATTCAGGTCACGCGGAAAAAGGAAAGCACAGAAAAGCAGCTGTCACGGACACCGGGTGTCTGGACTCCCTTCCAATCTCAGCCTCCGCGTCCTGACACCAGCCAGCCAGGACGCGGCTAATTAAAGTGGATCCTCGTCCTCTTAGTGTGGGCTTCACCTCACAGATGGCAATTAAAAGCATCTACCTGCTTAAATTTCAGTTTCAAGGAGGCGACGTTGAAGGCTTGCTAATAATTGAGTCCAGAGGCCCCCGACAGCTGGCCGCTTCCGCTTGAGGCTGGCAGGCGGGCAGCCCTCTGTGTTGAGACCTGGGTGGAGAGAGAGGTCTGGGCTATTGTTTTATTCATGGGTCCTTAGGGACTCGGCGCTGAAGGTCACTCCAGAGAAACTCACAGCCACAGGGGAAGCCGTTAGCTCCAGGGCCTGCCTGATGATACTCTCTCTCTCCTGCAGCGTCTCTGCCTTCTCTGCTTTGCAGGGGTTATTCGGCAGGGGGGAAAACTGAATACAATTTAAAAATTCAAACCCGGGAGCTGGGTATGGTGGTGCCTGTAATCCCATCATTCAGGAGATTGATGCAGGAGGATTGCCACAAGTTTGAGGCCAGCCTGGGCTACAGAGTGAATTCTAGGCCAAGCTGGAAAACTCAGTGAGACTCTATGTCAAAACAAAACAATCCAAACACAGGGCACATAAGGGGCTGGGGATTTAGCTCAGTGGTTAAGAGTGCCTGCCTTGCAACCACAAGGCCCTGAGTTCGATCCCCAGTACCAAAAAAAAAAAAAAAAAAAAAAAAAAGATAAGCGATGGATGAAAAAGGCACACCCCGGGATGAGTAGGGAGACTGCTTACTTTGTCAGACAAGGGTGCCCTGAGATGTGGCCTGGTTCCTGCAGGATCTTCTTGCCTTTACTCAAGTACTGTGACGCCAGATTGCTCTTATAATGTGGGGATAAAACATCTTCCTGTTAGGTTGTTCCACTATATCAAACAAGGGAATGAACAAAATACTCAGACACAACTGGTACCTAATAGATGTGCCTTTCTTCCCCAAGTATAACCAGTAAATACTATGAAGACTCCATAGTAATGTGTAAGTGCTGATGTTATAATGTTGAAGAGCTCTCAAAATGGTATTTATAACCAAAACTCACAATGGACATGAGCAGGTAGTAGCAAGAAATAAATACAGATGTTAACACCTGTCACACCAGGCTGGGATTTTGGAATAGACTCTTTTAAGCTTCCAAACTTTCTCTACCATTGTTAAGTTGCATTCCTAACCCAGTACTGGTGATGACGGTATTAATGACTTTGAGATGGTGCTCAAATATTGAAGCCATATTCTGGCTAATATTAAATTCCAAGTAAAAAGGGGGAGGTACTTGCTAGTCTCCTTGCCTTAATAATGCTCATCTAATACTGTTGGAGAGTTTTGCATCGTTCTGTTCAGTTGGGTCTTAATTTTTACAGGGGAATAAATGAAGAGAGAAAACATTGTGTCTTGTTTTATATGCACGCTATTCTTAAAATATATACCATACACTTACATAAATGCCTCTCAGAATACTTCCCACAGCTCCGTCAGTAGGACACTAGGAATTACCCTGCTACCAGAAGGCAGAATTCCCAGATTCCAGCCCACCTTCCCTACAGGCCGCTTGTGTTCTGGGAAAGTTGCGGGACTTGGCTTGGGACTGACTTTTCAGGAACATATAAGCTTAAGGAGCACAAATCAGAACTCCCTAGAATTCCTGTCTGCATTTGCCAAAGTCATTCCACAGAATACTGTGTCACAAGAAAACAAGTTGCACACAAGTCTGCACATCTATCCCCCTCTTAGAAATTAATGACACACAAAGACTCCTAAAGAGCCTAAAAGCTCCTTCATTAGAAACAACGAGGAATGTGCCTTTGCTCACGTTCTGAACATAACTGACAACTGCACTTTTGTTTTTAATGCTCCATGAGTTTAAATAACCCTGAGATACAGGTTCTACAGAGCATATTTTGGAGAACATGGGGTCTTCCATAAATAAAAGTTTCCCATGCTTCTTTGCTAATTCTAGGATACAACTTTCATTTGACTTGAGAATAGCATTTCATTCAGAAGGCCTGAGGGAGACTGCTACACCAGGAAGAATTTGATCACCATTTTTCTTTTCAGTTTAATCTATGCTTAGCAGAGGGCAGAGTACAGTGGCCCTCGTTGAGCACTGAACAAGAACTGGAGCTGCTAAGCAGCTGGCTGATGCTGCCTAGGTGCTGTAGCTACTAACCCTAGTTGAGCTTCCTTCAGGATGTCTTACTAAAACCAGCACTGAGTCTCGTCCCTGTATTTTAGAGAGAAGGGAATATCCCTGGCCCCTCTCTCTCTCTGCTTCCCAGTCACCATGATGTCACCTGCTCTCCTCCGCTCTGCCCCTCAGCTGTGTCATTTCTGCCTTGAAGCCAGAATATGGATTCAAACCTCTAGAAAACATGAGCCCAGGTAAATCACTCCTACTGTAAGTTGTGGTTGTTGGGTATTTTGTCCCAGCAGTGAGAAATGAACTAAGACAAGAAGGGGCGTTTGGGTCCCACTGGAAGGCCCGGGTCAGCCAAAAGCCAGCGCAGACATTTCTACATGGCAGACCCACTAAGCACAGGGCTCAGGAGCAAGGGGTGGTTGCAGGAGTAGAAAGGAGGCGTGCACCGGACTCTGCAGGGCACCGACAGGCATCCTGAGATGGAATTGAAGGGCATGCCCGGTCATGCCCAGCTAGGCTCCTGAGGCCCTAGAGGGAGGCCCAGGGTTTATTCTGAGTGTTACAGAACTTGTTACAGGACTTTCACGAGGCGAGCGAGTGTAGAATTTACTTATGAACAGAGTCTCACTGCCTACTCTTGCAGGTTCTAACTGGAAAAGGGAGCGCCAATTGTCGGCAGAACATTTCTTAGGAAATAGGTCATTTTTCCAATCCCGAGACCCTGCTGATCTTCAGATGCTTGGGGGCAGACAGGGAACGTGACTTGGATTTGCATTCACTAACTGTGTAAGTCCTCGGAGATCCTACTCTGACCAGCAGCCTGCTGATGTAGTGGATGTTCATGAAAATAAGTAGCATTTCTAAAAATGTGCAGAGTATAGGCAGGTACAGGGCGGATGAAGACCCTCAGAGCTGTGTGTGTGAGGGACTTCCAGGCAGCTGTCTTCACTTCCCCGGAGCACGCTGGCACGTCTTTGGTTGCAAACGGAATCGCCTCAGAATGTTGGTTCAATATGGCCTTACTTTAACCTGGCAACCCCACAGGCGTGCATTTACTCATAATATGTAGGATGCCTTCCAAATCGGGAGAAGATTCCTGCCAGAGAACAAGCGGCACTCTTCCCTGCAAACAGTGTCCCAGTGAGATCTGGCACCTACATCCACATGGTCTGACAAACGGTCTGTGCCACTCTGCTGGGTAGTGTCTTCCCTCACAAACTTAAAAGCTCCTTGCTTTCTGGGAGAGTCGTTCTTTCTTAGCAGACGCACAGTGCCATAATACTAATTCAGAATAGTTTTTGAGTAAATGGGAACAAACTCAACTGTTAAAAGATGATATAACAGATATCGAAAGGTATTTCCATCTTTTCTTTCCCAACTGTCAACCTCTCAGACCTTCTTTGGAATCAGAAAAACACATGATATGCTGATGTATATTGTCAATTCTTTTTTACCTACCTCAAAATAGTTATTTTTCAGCCTGCAACTTGATATAATCTAATTGGTCAAATATGGTAGAAAGTGTTCACCTGAGAATAAATATAAAGAGGACTATTCCATTAAAAAATTTTTCTTTTATATTTTGGGGGGCTGGGGATGGAACTCAGGGCCTTGCACTTGCTAGGCAAGTGCTCTACCACTGAGCTAAACCCCCAACTCCAGGACAATTCCATTTTAAAAAAGACCACTACTTCTCAACACTTGGCCACTACTTCTTAGAGGCCAGCACTTTAAATGTCATTCACAATCAGAGTTCACTCATAGGACTTAAAACTCGGTAATTTTTTCCACCATCTCCAAAGAAAAAACATTTTAGAGACATGTTGGGTTAGCCTGCTGTACTGCAGAAGGAATACCACCAACCCTTCAGCCGATGTTATGTTTCACCCAACGTAATCATCATGGATTGAATTTGTCCTTTGAAAATTCATATTTTGAAGTCCTAACCCAGTAACTCAGAAGGTGACCTTAATCTGGCATAGAGTCTGCTATGGTTTGAGCACACTGTACCTCCTGGAGTTCATGTTGGAACCTGACACCAAGGTGATGGTAAGGAAAGGTGGGGCATCTGGGAGGCGGCTTGGTCACAAGGGTAGCACTCTCTTAGCTCCTCCGCCTCCTGCCATGTGAGACTGCAGGGCTCCTCCTGCTCTTGCACGATATAAACTTCTCTGGACACCAACCATGCTGGTGCCTTGATCTTGGCTTTCCCAGTGCACAGAACTGTGAGAAAATCAATTTGTGTTCCTAATACCCCAGACTCAGATATTCTGTTGTAGGAACACAAATGCATCAAGACTAATTCAGATGCAATTAGTCGAGTGAGGTCATACTGAAGTATGCGCCATACTTGGATACGGCAGATGTTCTCACAAAAGGGAAATCTGGACACACATACACGGGCGGAAAGCCAAATGAAGATCAAGGCAGAGGATGGAGGATGCTTCTTCAGACCAAGGAATGCCAAAGACTCCTGGCAACAGGCAGCCGGAGAGAGAGAGACCTGTGACAGTTTGTTCCTCGCCGGGATCTTGGACTTCTGACTCCAGAACTGTGTGGAGTTGCCATGTGTCATTCGAGTCCCTGTTTCTAAGCTTAGTACAGAAGCCTAGCAATGCAGTGCTCTTATCTCTCTGCTCTCTAAGCAGCCCTGTCTAAGAAGGTGCTCGATACCACGTGCCATTCTTACCTTATCATGGCCTGGTGTAAGGACACTCGGTGACAGCCTCTTTGAGGAACTCGGCATTTGGATAGCGGTGAAGGGCCAGTGGTCATGGCCACACGCTGGTTGTGGCCTGTTGCCCTGGCATAGCTTGCCAGGCAGAGAGACGAGGCAGTTGTGAAAGAGCCCATTTCCTGTTAGATGGACACCACTGACCCCCCAGGTGAAATCCGAAGTCAACATAAATCAGTAAACATTCAAGGATAATGACTTCTCTAAAAAGTCCTTGAGTGTCAGAAGGGAGTGGGCATGGGGCAAAGCCATGGCCACGGACTAGGAATAGACTGGAAATTGAGTCAGACTGCTTTAATCTGTTCCCCAGGCAATGCCAAGGTACAGGGTATCTTGATGAGGGAAAAAGAAGAGGGTGCAGAAGGGAAATTCCCAGCACCTGCTTCGGAGGGATCCAGAGAGGTGACACCCAGGGTCCTTACCCTCCTGATCTCGGAGGACCCAGAGACTGGAGTCTTGTCCTGTTAGCACTGTAAGTCTGAGGTTTCTCCAGGAACTCAGAGTTCCGAGTTGTTGGATAGAAAGGAAGCTGGAAATCTGCTTGATAAACCTTCCTCTGCCCCCAGAATGAGCTCTCTCTTTTCTAACTCCAGGACTTGAACCAACTATGGCCCTTTGATAAGGGATGTCTGTACCCTGGTAACTCATTGTCACCCCAATGAGGAAGGCCAACAGGAAGGTTTTCCTGAGGTAAGACCATCCTTTGGGGATAGTTATAAAGTAGTGATAAGTTTACACATTTTTTAATAGCATTGGCGCCTTTTTAAATGGACTAATTTTAAAGCCCCCTTGATTAAAACAAAAATTCAGGGCAGAATTATTTTGTCAGCTTGCTTTCTTGATATCTAGAAAACTTGGATTCTCTGCTGAGAAGACATTTTACATGGATTTTAAAATACTTCGCTCAAAACAAATGCCAATTTCAAATAATTCTGAATTTTTTTTATCCTGACTATAACCTAAAAATTAACATATTTTAATCTACCTTCTGCCACTACTCTTACTAAAATTATTTTCTCAAAAGTCACCCAAATCTACCAAATCTAGGAGCACTTTCTTGTTCTTTGTTCTTCCTGTGGTATTTGGTAGGCTCAGTCTTTTCACTGGTCCTGACTTTCCATCCTCTTCTGTCTGATGTGATTTTCTCCATCTTTTCAAGTAATTTTTCCCACCTGCCACCCCCAAAATTAAGATGTTCCTCAAATTCTGTTCTTGAATCTTCACTTTCATCCTTGGCAATTTCATTTACAGCATGAATTTAACTTTCCCTTTTAATTAAACAACCCAAAAGAGCTTTAACTCTAACCCTGATTTTTCTTCATCAAAACTTCCTCCTCAAATTTCAAGTGTCAGCCCGTGCTCTGCATCAGTGGGGCCTCACTCTTGGGTTCTTTCTCAGTCAACCAACCAAGTAAGCAAGCCTCACTCCCTACTTTTGTCAATGTCATTCTTATTTTTTGGGTCACCATTCTTTAAAACCAGGAAGTCATTTTTGACTCTTCCTTTCCATTTTCTTTTTTCTCATCTTCCTTTCTTTCTTTCTTCCTTCCTTCCTGCCTGCCTGCCTGTCTGTCTGCCTGCCTGCCTGCCTTCCTTCCTTCCTTCCTTCCTTCCTTCCTTCCTTCCTTCCTTCCTTCCTTCCTTCCTGCCTGCCTGCCTGCCTGCCTGCCTATTTGTCTGCCTTCCTTCCTTCCTACAGTACTGGGGGTTGAACTCAGGGACTTCACACTGAGTTCTTTTTTTGAGACAGGGTCTCACTAAGTGGCCCAGGCTGCCTCAGCCTCCCACAGTGCTAGGATTATATGCACCACCATGCCTGGCTTCCTTCTCATTTTCAACCAGTTGCAAGCTTTGGATTCTTTTCAATCTTTATGCTGAAGTGACTTGCATCTTGCAGCTGATTTCTACCTGCTCAGCTTGAGTACCTGAATCTAGCCACATCATCTTACCATGGACCATCTCATGAGCTGCCGCCTGCCTCTGTCTTTATTACCTGCACCACTGGCCTGGTCACCCTGTGCCCCATCATTTATTTCCCAGAGGGCATTTCTGTTTCTGATATCTTGTGCATGAACCCAGCGTGAAGGATGGATGCTGCAGTCCAGAGGCTCTGTATGCAGTGGGGGGCGGGGCTCTCTTGGCAGTAGCTTTGCTGGTTCCTAACTGGCTGTGCCACTAGCGTGGTGTTCCGTGTGAGAAGACACAGGGGAATGGAAATCAGCTTCAGAACCAGCCATGTAAGAACCTATATGGGAAAGTCACATGTCGAGAGACCCTGGTCTGACTTTCTCATTAACAGGAAAGGCACGGGAGAATTTTGAGACCCTTGAGAGAAGTGATCAGCAAGGGAATGAATCCGTGGTAAGTCCTCCTGAACACAGCATGCAGTCACTAGCTCGCAGCGGACGGACCTGTGTGTGACAGGGTGACAACCCACACATTCAGCAGAGCGCTGGCTGCAAGGGCTTGGGGACCTTAGTGTGCTCATTTCCATACATTTACATATAACTTTCAAGTCACCAGCTAGTAAACCTGCAGAGTAGATGAATTTTTTAAAGAGGTAGTGTGACCTGTTGCAATTATACTTAAACTCAAAATCCAGAACAGGATAATGTGAAGCAAAACAAACACTTAAAGGAACCAACTGCATGCCTGATTAGGGTGAAGATGGGTGGGGCCTCAGCAGGAAGTAGGAAAGTGACGGCGAGCACAGGTCCTTGACTGCCAGGGCTGTACAGAGGCCCACCAGCACCACACACCCCCAGAGACTGAGACAGGTGGAGGGCACCTGTACTGGGTTCCAGTGGGCTGGGCCGGCAGGTGGCTAGAAGCTACCAGCCCAGTGGCACTGTTGGGCATATTTATAGACTGCTTTGTTTTAGTGGAACTTTCTGGAATGATGTTTCTTTCACCACCAGCTCTAAGAAATAGCATGCCTCTTATAATTTCCAGCAAAACAACTCTTGGTTTCAGAAATGAAGGTTGATTCTTCCCAGGGAAGAAGCAGCACAGATTCCAGGAGGAGAGACACTCCCATCAGTCCCCTTGCTGGGCCCCATCCCAGGACAGATGAGACCTTGGAGAACCGGTAACTTCCAGCTAGGAGAAAAATGGTCTCATCTGTCAATACTTGGGGTGACATCAGGAATGAGCATTTTAAAAACAAAGCTAGGTTTCACATTGCTGAAGAAATCTGAGTTTAGGTCTTTATATTCTAATAGAAATGCTAGGGAGTGAGGGGGCTCTATTAAATTCTCTGGGAAACATGACTCACCATCCCCAGCTCCTTCGCCCCTACTCAGAAGTGGCAGAAGGACCTTGTGCTGTCCCAGCAGTCCTTGAGGAGGGCCAGCCTCGGCCCTGGAGGAGCTCCTATGGGGGGCACTGCTGGGGAGGCCGAGACGCCACACCGAGAGGTTCCATTTGGATTTCAGTCCCAGTCCAGCCATGGCGATAAGGTGACAACACAGAGGGTCAGCTGAGTCCCGACAAATACACGCCGCTGGTTTTGCCAGAACCCAGGTAGGGAAAACACACCAGGCTGGGAGCCAACAGCCCTGGTTCTGACCCGGACTCTTCCCTAAGTACGTGAGCCATTTCATGGCTCGCCTCAAGTTTTTGCTGATTATTTCTTTCTATGATTTCTAGAAGTCAAAAGGTTACCAAGCGGGAATGGGCTCAGGAGAGAATGGCAGCACCCACACAACTCATATGTTCTGCTGTGTCCTGAGAGTTAGGGCCATGTTAAGCTATGTCCTGAAAGCTGGGTTCAGCACGCTTGGCGTGTCTGTGAATACCAGGTTAACAGGTCCAGAGGAGAGCTCCCCATGCTGCCCCACAGTCAATACCCCCAGTGTCTTCATCCAGGCAACAGGGTCCCCTCTACACTGCTGTTCATGCCAGAGACAGGCCCGCCCTCAATTATTCCCTCCTCTCAGTCCCTCAGGGCAAAAAGTCTTTGCGATTTTAGTCCCAACATAGATCTTGAGTCTTTTCTTTCTCAGTACAGTCACCTTAGTCCAAACCACATCAACTCACCTGATTAATGAAGCCACATTCTGTTTGGTTTCTCCGTTTCCCTTCTAGCCCTTGACAAATTTTAAGATGATGATTAAATATGACCTAGGAATTCTCTTGTTTAAAACCTCTCAGTGTTTTCCATTGTACTTGAAATTAATGTAGAACTGCTCTATTACAGAATTCTACACAGACTGGCTCCTCTCCCTCTCTGTTCTTATTTTGTACCCTGGTTCCCTGTATCCATCCAACTCCAGTGGAACTTCCTCACCCAGTATGGTCTCAGGGTCTTTCCAGTTTCCTCTTTCCCACCATGACCTACTTTTCTACCATGTTACTTTGAGCCGACTCCTTTATTTTAAACCTCAGCTCAGTTGCTGTGTTCCCTGGAGGAACATTTCCACACCAGCCCACTAAGACTGGATCTGCTGTTGCTAGTATTTTTCTCAATCTGTGCTTTGCTCCCCAAGCTTTTTGCAACCTGCTATTGTCTTATATGTGCATTTGTTGGTCTCTGCCATCTCCCCCTCTAGATACTAAGTTCTACGGTAACTGGGACTATATTCATATTGTTCCCCACTAGTGTCTGTCACTTGGCACAGCACACACATGATGTGTCCTTTCTGAAATTTAGGGCTGAAGGTAGCCCCTTCCAGTGAGGGTCCAGGTGATTAAAAGAATAATTTGATGTGGCTGAACTCCCCTTCACTTGACTTCTCTCCACTCTCTGCTGACTCTAGACCTCCTTAAATAATATTTATTGTGTGTTTGTCTTGCATTGCTTACTAGATTCCTTACTAGACACTGTTTTAATGAATTCTGCGTTCCATGTAGGGTTCGTTTGAACATTCAAACAGTCCACACTTACCGGGTAAAGGGATTAGGGGGGCACTGTTATGTTTGCTGATTAAGTAATATTATTTCATAACATGTCATCCTTATGGGAATATCAGAATGGCCTGCACTGTGCAAGATTTACTTTAGTGGACCGTGTAACCCTTTTTATCACCTATTATTTTATTTCAACTGAATTCCATAGATAGAGTTTTGAGATGCCTTTTACATCCATGATGAATGATGTGTTCTTGGACTTTATCTTTGGTGGAGGAGAATCTCAGCTTGTCTACAGTGACCTTGTCTTACTCTTCTGCACCAGTCAGGGGCTCCATCAGACCTGCCATCAAGCTGGTCACTTGGCTCTCTCACTGCCTCCTCCTCTTGCTCCGTCACTGTCAACCTTTGATAACTCCTTGATGGTCTATTCTCTGGCATCCCTCTATTGGCCATGTCTGTCCTCCCTGCCTGCCCATCTACATCAGGGTGCCATATTGGTTTGACCATATTCCAGTGGAATATCCTTGTTGTTTCTACCACCAAATACCTCTCCTGCAAATCACTTTTTCATGCTGTGATGACCAAAGTGATCTTTACTCACTCCTGCAAAGAGGTGGCTAAGTGGATATAGACATGAGAAATAAGCAGAGGAAAATAAACAGGGCAGTGCAAGTAATCTTTGAGGGACTCTGATTGAGAAGAGTCAGTCCAGCAATGGAGAAGCTATTTCCATTCAGCAAAAGTGAAGAAGAGTTCTGGGAGCCCAGAGAAAAGTAAAAGGGGACCTAAACAGCACAGAAATCAGTAAAATGAAGAGAGGAGGGAATAGAGGTATTCATAACTTCAATCCCAGCTCCCCAGCTGGGCCAGGAGACATGATGCCAAGAACATGAGGTAAGCAACCTTGAGTATCACCAGCGGGCTGGCGGTCCATTCCTGGGGGAAAGCCAGGGTCCATACAAGCTTTTATCCAGTGTTGGGGATTTGGTCTGAGAATGATTCCACCCACACAAGCTGACATTGGACTGTGTAAACTCTCAGAGGGTACAATCAGCAGCCAGCTTATTGGTGGCTAATCCCCAGAGGAAGTGGAGGCTTGGAGAGATCACAATTAGGGGTCTTGGTGGAGGTGCTGGGGCACTGATGGGGCAGGAAAAGGCTGCAGGAGACAGCTGTAGATGAAGGGACTGTGCGACAGAAGCCTAGGACAGTTTGAGCCATGGGGAGAGTGGCTATGCTGCAGAGCGGGTGGATGGTGCAGGTGGCTGAGCCCTGGGTACCCAGGACCGAAAACAGTGTGCTTCAGAACAGTGAGCCCCTGGGAGGGGAGGCTCAGAGCTCAGGCCTCAGGGTACTTCTTCAGGCAGAATTTAGAGTCTTCACTGGTATCTTCCATGCTGCCTGGGACCATCTTTTAGACTCCTCTGGGCTGAGGATTCACATAGCTAGGACGGCCCACAAGGCACCAAGATGCAGGTGCTAATGTGGGTAAGCAGCAGTGTAAACACAGGCTTCACACCAGGCTTGAAGACCAGATCCCAGGGAGAGGCTGAACGCCAGCCTGTGTGGACCCGAGGCTGCCCCGAGTGTAGACCTCCAAAAAGGGCTCATTTGGTCATTGCTCACATGCTGAGCACCAGATGGGGGAGGTGGAACAAATGAGCACTCCAGATACCTCTGAAGCTGGGTTGGGGACAAGGGCTCTGCTGCCACCACCCCTGGGTGTGCACGTGGGTCCCTGGTCCCAAGAACACACCCCGAAGGACGTAGTCAACACTTTCTCAGGCTGCCCAGAGAAGACCCGTATGCCGAGGCCTGAACAAAACCCAGAGGAAGCAAGCAGCCTGCAGCCTCTTCCCCTGCCCCACATGCTGATTAAAGCATGTGGGACTCAGCTACTGCCTCTCTTACAGGACTTCCAGAGCAAATAGGTGACTCAGGCTCTGACATAGTGACTTGTGTCAGTTTCCACTAATCACAGCCAAAGAAGCCAAGGGAAAAACACACAGTGAAATCCACTTAGAAGTAGACTTGAGCAAACTGTACAACAGGCTAATACCACACAACCCACCATCAAGAGAAGCCTGCTCGCAGAGAAGGGTTTCACCAAAAAAGTGTAAAAATCTCCATGAAAATGTATAATTGCACATCCCGAATATGTGCAAATTTCAATGTAGAAACTTAAGAATAAAAAAAAGCAAGGAACTATGATCCCTCCAAAAGTTAATGCCTCCATAGTAAATGATTCCAATGATAACAAAGAGGACAAAATATCAGACAAAGAATTCAAAAGAATGATTATAAAAAAGGCCCATAAACTCAAAGAGGATACAAATAAACAACTGACTGAAATAAGGCAGACAATGTAGGATATTAAAAATATTTTAATAAAAAGATAGAGATTCTGAAACAAATGATCAGAAATAGTAGAAATTAATGGCCCAATAAGCCAAATAAAATTTTCAGTGGAAAGCTTCACTGATAGGGTAGATGAAGCTGAAGAAGGAATACCAGAGCTTGAAGACAAAGTGAATGGACTAGAACATTCAAATGGTAATAAGGAAAAAAAAAATCTATAAATCTATTGAAAGACCAAACTTAAGTCTTTCAGGCCTCCAGGAAGAAGTTTGAGATACAGGCTAATGGCAGAGAGAATATATCCAGTGAAATAATAGCAGAAAATCTGCAAAAGATGGGGAATGAAGTGAACATTCAGGTACTTGAGGCCTTTGGAACCCTAAGTAGACATGACCAGCAAAAAAACCTGTCCATGCTATTTTATAGTTAAACTGCCAAAAATTCAGAAAAAGAAAGAATATTAAAGTTGCAAGAGAGAAATGCCAAATAATTATAATGGCAAGCCCATCAGAATAAGTGCAGATTTCTATTCAGGAACTCTACAGACCAGGAAGGCCTGAAAATGTATTTCAATCCCTGAAAGAAAACAATTGCCTACCTAGATTACTCTAACCAGCAAAGTTATCCTTCAGAATTGAATGAGAAATAAAGAATTTCCAACACAAGCAGAAACTAATGGAATTATGACCACTAAGCCAGCCTTACAGAAGATTCTTAAAAGAACTCTACACCCAGAAGAAGAAGAGTAGACAAACCAAAAAGCATTAGGAAGGAATCAAATGCATAACATAATGATAGAAATTAGTACACACCTTTAATAATAACCCTAAATGTAAATGGTTTTAGTAATCCAATTTACAGTGACACAGACTGGCAAATTGGACTAAGAAGCATAATCCAAAAAGATATTGAACACATACCTCATCCACAAAGACACACACAGATTGAAAGGATGGGAAATGATTACCTAACCAATTGAAATTTGAAAATAAGCTACACTTGTATTTAACAGAGTCAGTCAAAAGACACAAAGAAGGTTACTACATACAATAATGCTCAGTGCACGAATGCTTCTGTTTGCAAACAATTCAGTTTGCAAACCTAAGTGTTATGCAAGATTTTGCTTCCATTCATGACCTCCGCATCAGGTGACAAACATGACTATGGCCATCTTCCCCACAAAAACAGAAACACAGCCACCTTCCCCAAAATTGTAAAACAAATTAAGTTCGTAAACCAAGGCACTACTGTATTGGTAAAGGAAACAATCCACCAAGAAGATACAATGACAGTAAATGTATATGCACCTACTGTTCTCACACCCAGTTTCATAAAACAAACACTACTTGGCATAAAGGGGCAGATAGACTCCAATAAAACTATAAAAGATATAGGTCATATAGACAAAAATAAAGAAACATCAAAGGTAAGCTATGTTATACATCAAATGGGCTTAACAGAAACCTACAGTATTCATACACATTAATTCCAGCAGCTCACGTAACTTTCGCCAAAATAGCCATGTATTAGCCCACAAAGCAAGTCTTAACAAACACAAAAAACTGACATAATCACATGCACTTTACCAGATTACAATTCAATTTAACTAGAACTCAAGAACAAGAGAAACCACAAAAAGCATACAAACACATGTTGATTAAACAATATACTTGTGCATAATCAGTGTGGCATTGAAGAAATCAGGCAAGAGATTTAAAAATTTTTTTAGAATGGAATGAAAATGGAAACACAAGAACAGCATGGAAAACCATGGAACACAATGGAAACCAGAATTTGTGGGACACAATAAAGGCAGTTTTAAAGAGGGAAGTTTATAGCTGTAAGTGCCCACATTAGAAAATCAGAGTTACTTCAAATAATCTAATGATGCATTTTAAGGTATTAGTAAGACAAGAGCAAACCAAACTCAAATCCAGTGAAAGGAAGGAAATAATAAAGATCCAAGATGAAATGAACGAAATACCTACTAAAAGAACAACACAAAAGATCAATGAAACAGAGTTTTTTGTGAAGCTAAACAAGATTGATAAACCTTTAGGCAAATTATGTAAAGAAATAGAAGATGCAGGTCAATACAATTAGAGATAAAAATGGATTTTTAAAATTACAACAGATACTAGTGAAATCCAGAAGATCATTAGGGACTATTTTGGAAACTTATATTCCAGTAAATTGGAAAATCTAGAAGCAGTGGATACATTTCCAGATAAATGTGACCTACCAAAATTGAATTGAGAGCATATAAAAGCCCTAAACAGACAAATGAACTTTTAATCCATATTTTCTGGATAGAATTCATATGATTTTATAAATAAAGAATCACTTGGCCTCTTTTCAGGGAAAATCAGAAATGTGGTATTTTGGAATAAGTACCGATATTTTATTTTCTGTCAATTCCTAAAGAATAAATCATTGTTTTGGGCTGGTTATTTAAGGGGGAGTTATTGGAAAATCTGACTATTTCCTCTTAGGAAATGGATATCTCCTTTGTTTTACCTACACTTATGTTAATTTCAGGTCAAAAACCCATCAGTGACGAACTGACTTTTATTGCATTTGTGAGATTACCAACGCTGACACCATTTCCATAGCAACCAATATGTTTAGAAAGAGAAAAATAGAAACAGTCAAGTAAGGCAAAGAGTCATGGTGAAGAATAACATAAGTTTTTATCATACCGCCTTTTTTGGAAAACTGTTTGCTTATAAAATATTTATGTACATTTGTGAACTACCTGAGGTTTTCTCCTATAAAAGTTTCACATATCAGGTAGATATAAAGATATATTAATGGGGCATTAATAATTTTGCTTTTGGGCACTTGATGTTTTTTGAATTAAATGGAAGCTTTAAAGAAAGGTGGTGGCAATTTGATTGTATGGCATTGATTTACTATTGGGGGAAGCTGATGAAGACCATGATTGCCACCTGCGGGGTTTGTGAAGGTCATCTGAAAATCTGGCACAGGTCCTTCCTTGAGGCCGGAAGCCTGCTCTTCCCTACCGTGGTCCCTCCTGGAATTCAGGCTGCAAGGAGGAGCAATTTCTGCACAGTGGCACCCCGCTGCAGAGTCTCCCCTGAGAACTGCTCCAGGCGTTGCAAGTGAATTAACTGTCAACTGGATCGTGGGATCATTACTTTTCATCTTATCAAGCTGTCCTTTGTCTTTTATCAAACACATAAACATCAGAATAATCCCTGCCATGGTCTCCATGCTCTTGGGGCAGAGATTGTTTGGGGGTCTCCCTCCCTCGCCTCTGCTCATTCCCAAGGTGCATGCTGCTGGCTTCCTGGCGGGCTTTCTGGGGAGAAGACTGTGGCTCCTGGTTCCTGTCACGCAGCATAAACAGATGGTTTGCAGTCAGATATGTGCAGATGTGTCATGCCCAGATCCTCCTACTTTAACCAGCCCAGACAGGACCTTTGAGCCCAAAAATTCTCTAGCTGTCAAAGCATTCTCTATTCTAACCTGCTTGTGTCGTAAATGTATTAAATCCTCATAAGGAAATCATTTTGTGGGCCTTCTCTCCACCTCTAGCTGTCTTCCCACGTGAACCTGGCCCAAGTAAATACGTTGGTGGAGTTTTGTTTTCAAGACAATGGCAGCTCTGCATCCCCGCCACAGTCTCTGCAGCATGGTTAAGACGGCAGACAGTTTAAACACAACTTGAGTGATATAGATTACATTCCGAGTATTATTTCTGTACTCAGAGTCCCAGGGCTGCAAATATTAAATTTCGTCCCACTAATCCATTTATTTTCCAGAAGGCTTGTTCTAATATACGGCCTTTAATTAGTGCTAAATTACAACAGAAATCCTGTGAAATTGCTTGTTATTTTCTTATCGATTATTATCATTGGCAGAAATTAAAAAGGGCTGGGGAATGACGGCAAAGGCTGCCCCTGCCTGGCGCTGGCCCCACTCTGCCACTCATTCTGAGACCGGCAACCTGAGCCCGACCTCTGTCCCCTGCAGCTGCCATCCCCGCCAGCCCCAGCCTGTGGTGCTCTGCAGCTCCAGCCTGCCTCTCACCCCATCTCATTCCTCTTTGCTGGAGCCATTATGTGGCACCCCTGGAACACAGCACCTGCCAGGTCCCAGCTGCTGTTCTTGTTCCTGGCTCTTCCTGACCTCCCGGCAAGCGGCTCCATCCTGACCCTATCTCTGTAGCCCTGAGATGGAAGGGCTTCATTGGCACCTTGCTCCCGGGGTGTTCTCCTCGTGTTTCTCTAAAACTCTCCAGCTTTGCACCTCAGCTCCTCAAAGACTCCCAGGCATTCCCGGGTGTGGCCCAAACTCGCCACCCACCTACTCTCCTTGATTTCAGCTCCTGGTTCACAGGGATTGTTCCCCAAACCACTCCTGATGATTTCTGCACCCATGCCAATGGTCCTTCCTAAACCATCATGGACCCTCGATCCTGGATGCTGATTTGCTGTCTGTCCTGGTCATGCAGTGACTCTGGCCACACGATGACCATTCTCTCATCGCTGCAGACTCAAATGTCCCACTGTGACCTGACTCGTGTCTCCCCACTTTTTCCCTTCTAGTCCCTGCCCCCCATGATCCTTCACACAGCCACGCCAGCTGCACTTCACTCAGGGACCCCCCCGTCCCTTGCTGACCCTCGCCATCCTCAAGCCCCCACTTCCTTCCCGGGTCATGGCTTTTCTAGGTCATGATGATGTCACCCCTCCGCTATCCCTGGTCCATCTCAAGTCCAGTCGCTCCCCAGGGAAGAGTCAGAACCTAGTCGCCTTTGTCCTGTGCTTGCAGCTGGTTGAGTGACCTTGCAGCAAGACGCAGGTCCCCAGAAGGCCATGGGGCCTCCTGGTGACCCAACACCTCCTGTCCCCTTCTCATCCCTTCTCCTGGCTACGCCCAATCCCTCCTTCTCCCTCCTCCTTCTCTGCTATGATGACCTTGCTATTTGATCAGGGAAGGGAACAGATTAGAAGAGAACTTCCCAAGAGACATTCCCTTCTGTTTCTAACCACCCCAAGTGAACTGGTCCTGCTCCTGTAGACAGTCAGCCCCTTCCCTGCGCAGAGCACGGCTTCCTCCCCTGGCCAGGGCCCTCTCCTGCCAACCCCCATTGCCATCCTCCATACTTCTCTGTCCCTCCTCTCCTGGGTCATTCTACAGAGCCGCAGAGGACAGCAGTGACAGGGTGAGGGCCCCTCTTAAATCCAAGCTGTATTCTTGGGAAGGACGTCCGGTCTCTTCACAGTTCTCAGGTCTGAAGTGGAAAGAGTAGCTGTCACCATCCATCCATGCTTGTGATGAGAATTAAGTGAGGCAAGGTGTCTGTTCCACGTTCGTAGACACAGGGCGACTCCCAGCTTTCCTGTTCCCCTTCTCTTCTCTCCCGCTGCAGAGCTGCAGGCTCAGTGTTCCCTGACTCTGTCCCTACCTGGTGCCCTCTTCTATGCCTGCCCTTGCCTCTCCATGATCCCTGCAGGAGGCTCTGGGGACACCCGTGCTGTGCCACCTGCCTGTTACCAGCACCCGGAGCAGGGCCTGCACCTAGCAGGAGCAAGGGACGCCGGCTGGGTGAGGGGCCAGTGTGTGAGTGTGGGTGCCATAGCTGATCAAACTGTCTATCTGGTGACAAAGTGAATGCTGATTTGCAGTTCATCTCTAGTAGAGAGCAAGTCAAATTTTGACCAAAGAAGAATGATTGATTAGGAAAAAAAGAGACAGTTTTTACTACTTTTGTGCACACAGGCATGATTCTAATTTTTTTTTAAGAAGGATTAATAAGGACCAAAATTCAGAAAGGTGCATTTCTTTCATTTTTAACTCACTGAAGTATTTGCTTCCTAGATAAAATTCTTAAAGTCATTGTTCTGTTGTCTTTTTGTTTTCTTAATACATATACATTTTTCTATTAGCCTAGCTCATCTGACTCTATTATGGTTTGCATTTGAAATGCCACTCCCCCTCCCACCAAACCCATATGTTATAGGCTGGGCTGCCAGCTGATGGGTTTACTGGGAAATGACTGGATCGTTTCAATGCACACCACCTGGTCACACTTTCGCTCACCACACCCTTCTGCTGTGCTGCTTCTGCCTGGCCACAAGCCAACAAGCACTGCAGCCAGCTGACCATGGACTGGAATCTCTGAAACCATGAGCCAAAACAAATCTCTCCTCCTTTAAGGTGTTTATTATCTTAGGTACTTGTCAAAGCTGACTAATACACACTCAGGTGTTGCCATGGTAACCATATCTACCTGCACAATACAACCAAGAGGAGCATCCACTGTTAATATCCACCTATCCATTGTCACATAGTTTACATTAAGGTCCTGTACATCATGCTCCCCACTCTCATTCTGAACAGAAGTTGCCATGTACCCAAGGTCATGGTACAGTTTATCAGCAGCTACACACACATGGTGCTGCCAGTGCAAACACAGTGTGTACATCATGTCAACCCCCCCCCACACACCCAACCACAGATGGTCAAAAACTCTGATTCTGACATGAATAACAGGGAGATGACATGCATACAACACAGATACTATTCAATAGGTTTAAAACAACAATGCAGAACTATTCAATAGGTTTTAAAATGCCGCAGCCCACCATAGACACGGCGAGACATTTCTCCTATTTAGCATCTCAGTATCTTCTGGAAAGCCAACCTCGTCTCCTAAACATTCACACTGAAATTATAAATGGTCACACACTCAATAGGCCAGGGAAGGGCTAGGAGGGGACACATCCAGCCTGTCTGCTGCTAAACCCAATCCTGGCTTCATCTCCAGCCTCTCACTTTCAAAGGAGCTGGTATCTCTGCAGTCATTTTAAAAATAATTCAGCTCACAACAAGGACTCTGTGTTCCCATCCCTCTCCCCCACCTCTATTTTGGGATGCAAGCCCTATTATCACCGAGCAGAATGACATTCACAGCAGGTACAATTGACACAGGGAAATTTGTTGGATCAGTCGTACTAATTGGGTATCTTTGCTTGCAAGGATGATGCCACAAGTAGGAGGTGTTTCAACATGTGAGTTTAGAACCCCGTTTAGGGTCCATTTCCATGTAAATGAAGAGAGAGAGACGTTTAAGAGCAAGGTGCTGGATGACACACCAGGGCCCACCCCCAGACTGCAGGAATGAAGTTCCAGCAGGAAGACCTAGGAAGAATAAAGAAAATCGGTTTTTCTGCTTACCTTCCTGCATGTAAGATTTATGCAAGAAACTCCCATTAGCACTAATGAGAGTTATGCGTGTAACTCTCCCATGACACAGTGGGAGATGAGTGCATCCATCACCATGTGGATGGCGCGGTTTCTGGGGCAGGCTTCCAGCAGGTGGGTGCTGCGCTGCGCTGAGTTTAGCTGCCTCCCCCAGCCCCTGGGGCTGGGAAGCAGCAGGCCCTGGCGCAGAGGCCTGTGGGAGAGTTCTTGGGAGGGCATCCCTGCAGAGCCATGCAGGGGACACGGGCTTTGAGTAATTGTGGATCACCATCAAAATCACTGACCTACTCATGAAGCATCAGAGAAATAAAACGAATACCCCTCCATCCTGTGAGTGGATACCACTTTGCCCCTCCTCATCATTTTATTTTTATTTTTCCTAAGAGGGCAATCAGAACATTTTAAATAAGTTTTTAGTAACTAATGGTTGTAATTGTCCTGTCCCCTGCTCATAGAATGGTACTATGGCATGCCTCGGAAATTAGATTACCTTTGTCTCAGGCGGGAGCTATGCCACCCTGCCCCAGGGCCTTTGCTCGAGCTGGTGGGAGATTCCTCTTGATGCCCTCACAAATGCATTTAAGGTGTGCAGGTCTCCTTGCTGATGGGTTTGCCACTAATAGCAGCACCTTACCCATCCCTTCCCATGCCTCTGCTGCTGGCCTATCTCAGACAGCGAGTCAAGGAGATGCACTGGAACCTATATGGTTCATTCATTCATTCATTTAGGTGCTGGGATCGAACTCATACCTATATGGCACATTTATCTCCCCCACAGCCACGCCAGCCTGCACCTTTGCTCCTTTGCGATTCAGCACACTGGCTTGCACACAGTCTGTCCACGCGTACCTGGTGAATGTGGACATCAACTTTACCCGTAAGCAGAATGAATGCATGTGACAGACATGGGCTTCGTAAGGCGATGGTGAAAAGAAGCCTTTTCCTCCCCTAACTCCCACCTCTTTCCCCGGCAGCCCAATCTAGGAATTAGAGTGCACGCCTTAAAATGCACACTCTTAACATGACGCATACAGTTTTGGGCCCTGCAGTGTTTCGCTTTACAGCATATCTCAGGGTGGGTTAGGGTCATCTCACCACCTCCACTAAAAAAGGAATTCTAATACGCCATGACCTGAATGCAGCATCATTTGTTTAACCTACCACTCAGAGATAAATACGTTGCTTACAAAATTCTGCTCTTACAAATACGACAATAATGAATATTACAAAAATGCCCACACTGCTGGAAGACTTACAATATGACAAATGCCATTTAAATGTATTCAATTCTAAGCACAACTCTCTTGGGTATATAAATGCAAAGATTATCCCTGACATACAGAAGAGGAAACCAAGGCACCTGGAGATCAAGTGGCTGGGGTAAGATTACAGATGCCAGGGCACAGAGCCAGGCCTGGGACCCCAGCGGCTTCCTGAGTCTTGCTGGGCAGGGCCACCAGATAGCCCCAGGATAGCTTGGTACTCACATTCTGCTCCTGAGTGTGCAGATGTGTGCACACAGCATCTAGAGGTACCATTGCTAATGAGGACCAGCACCTGCCTGATTGCTACCAGCGCCAGGGAGCAACCTGGGGCATGGTCCTGCTGCTGGGATCTCTGAGACCCATTTTCTCTGGAATATCTTCCCATGCTCTTTGCCCATTTTTACTTACATTTTGTTAAATTTAGCACATTAATATGTGACTAACGCTACCCATTTCTGCTATATCCTTCAGACCCTGTCTCTTGTTGGTTTGTGAGTGCGGCGTAGAACCAGCCAATGCCAAGACTGCCATCTTTCCCCTTGTTTTGAAAGTGCTGTGTGTAGAGAGAATTCACTCATTCCACTTCCATGTGATCTACATTTAACACTCCTTCCATGACTTAAATAGTTGCTCATTATGCTTTGGCAAATTTCATTTCCAGCTATAAATCTGACTAGTTTTTACATTTGTGAAAGTGTCCTGTGAAACGGATAAGGCTAGCATGATTTTTATCCTGGTCACATTATGATGCATCCAAAAAGCTATGAAAACAGAACCTCTGAGGATAATCTCCCCCGCTGTGGACCTCCGAGGGCCAATCTAGAACCTTCCAGGGAATGTGACTGTGCGGAAATTCTTTCTCAGGAGTGATGATGAAAGTTATATATCAAAATTCTCCTACTAGGTATCTTTTCTGAAGAGCTAGAGACATCATACTACAGAGATACTTGCATAACAATGTTTATAGCAGCACAATTTGTAATAGCTAAATTCTGGAAGCAACCCGTAGACCCATCAATGGATAGCTGGAGAAACAAAATGTGGTATCTATACATAATGGAATACTATTTGGCTATAAAGAATGATAAACTAGAGTCATTTGTAGGAAAATGGATGGACCTGGAAAATATAATGTTGAGTGAAATAAACCAGTCTCGAAACTGGAATACCTCATGGTATCCCTCATTTAGTGAGGTAAAATACAAACAAAAGAAAAGCGTAAACAATGAATACAAAGAGACGAAGTGTTAGATATAAGCTAATAGACAAAGGGTTCAAGGGAACAAGAGGGCAAAGGGGGAGGGGAATGGGAATCCAGAGGAATAATGATATCTTAAAAATAAGAACCTAATAATCCAAACTTAAATCAGTGACACGTACACTTGGTACTATAGTAATTTTATATAGTTGTGACTTACTGCTGTATGTAGGTGGTTGTTTACATTGCTGACTGTCATAAGCAAAAGGTACAATTAATTGTGGTCTGTAAGCTTGTGTAATTGCCTGTAAGTTTGTGTAATTTTGGATAAATTTTAATAAAAATCTAAAAAAAAGACATGAGTATACTTTGGCAGAAATAATGTGTGAGGCCTAGCATATTAAAGCAACTTACAAATTTCTATTTTTTGGAAGGGAATTTGACAGTTCAATGCATTACCTTTTTGTGATAAAAATTTGGCGAACTACATGGAAAGGAACTATTGACATATGCAGAGAAAGAGGTTTAACTATGAAAACCTGAAATAGAAAATGTTAGCAGCTCTTTCAGCAAGATAATACCTCTCCAAACATAATACAACAGTAGATCTGTACAAGCAAGATGGTCCACAATCTTTTTGTCAAACAAAAATTAAGACCCAAGGAAAGGATGCAAACTATCATTAAGGAGGAAATATTATTACGTTTATACTTAGCTTATATCGCAGTAGCATGATTTCCTAGCAAACCCTGCAGGACAAGTATTGCTTCCTGATGCACATCTTAACATATGCTCCCCTTCAGATGTGTCCCCGGGCCATTTTCCAAGACGTGGGCATCCAGAGTGGATGGTGCCATGCGACAGAGCTGAGTCCATGGCCTGTCGAAGGCAGAGCCCAGAGCCAAGCTGATGACCATACCCATTCCCACGGTACATAATACGTTCCAGACAGCAGGCACTGGTTGTCTCGGGGCAGCTCTGGCACCTGCCTGTGCCCCCTAAAAATCCAACTTATGAAACAATTCTGAAACAGTCAGGAACAGATACTGCAGCTTGCCATTTCTCTGAACTTAAACGGGTGGCTTCAGCAAAATGTGGGCTTCTCCCAGCATATTCGAGTTTAAGAGGCTCCCCAGCTCCTCACAAGGGGATGTGGAGAGAGGGCCTCCATGCTCAGATGTTCTCATGTGGGAAACCCACAACTGCCTAATGATCCCGTGAGGCTGGGGCTAGGAGGGGAATTAGCACCATGGGGCCCCTGGCTCTTTCACCCATGACCTGCACAGCAAAGGGACTCCTGCCCTGCCTTCTGCTCATTGCCCCTGGCCCCCAGCAGAGAAGAGAATCTGTCATCATGGACGGCCTCCTGCCTCCCATCCCCAGGTGGACCTGTATTATCTAAATCCTCTACAGTACATGACTACCCCTAGGGCTGAGTTGCCCAATGAGCCATGGTCTCGAACAACCTCGCCTACTTCCCAGCTCTGCTTCGGTCCACACACCCACTAGCTGCGGGTAATGGTCCTCCACTGGGAGGAAGGAAAGTTCTCGATGTGTAGTTTTCACCACGCTCCCCGCAGGAGGATGAGGGGTCAGCAGTCTGGTACCCTAGTTTCCGAAAGAGTGGTGGTCCATGACTTTGATAACGCAAGTCAAGAGAAGTACAGTTTCTTCTGTCTCCTAACCTAAATCCCACAAAACTCAGAGCTCAGTTTTATTTATTTTTAACCCACCATGATATCTTATAACATCACATTTAATAAATATCATTGTGATAGAGATTGATGAAATGATAAAAATTATTTAAAAATACAAATAAATTAGTATGGAAAATACTGAAAAGCAACCTTGGTTGACTTAGGGGTGATTTTGAGAAAGCCTGATGCACAATTCCATGGCTCTTTTTTGGGCAAAGATGCATGAAATCAACAAACTTCAGAGCTGTATCACTAGCATTGTGCTGGTAAGTGAAATAATTTGATTTAGTGACAACCCGGTGGTTTTGTAAATTCTTTGTGTGTATACACACAAGGGGTTTTACGTGCACACAAATAATATAGTTATACGTATTAAGGAGCAGACAGGAGTAATAATAATGTGTAAGGTCTGCAGACAGCTTTGCAGAGATGGTAGGGGCACCTCACACAGTCGGCACTGTTAGTTGGGAGTCAAATTGTAAGCCTAGAGTTGACACTGTCTGGGCTACTTACTAGTGTTTGACAAACTATTTAATTTCTCCATCCATTAGTCTTCTTTACTATAAATTATGGGTCAGAATATGAATAGGAAGAATAGCAACTTCCTAGGATTTTTGAGGATGGAAGGAAGGAAGTTGAAAGGCTTGGCATCTGGCAGACACTTAATAATGTTTGGCCACTAGCCTTATCCTTTGCAGTCTACACTGGGTTCATGGACTGCATTACATTTCACCTCTCACAGCCCATTTATCCCTACTTTATAGAAAAAGAAACTGAAGACTTAGAAGGAATTTGCCCAAAGATAAAGTTTGTGGGCAGTGCAGGGCTGAATCTAATGATGTGGGCAGCTGTTTTTAAGTACATTTCTCCATAGGGTCAGGGAACACAGATTTCCAGAGTTGGTGCTATTTTAGCAGCTTTCTCCCTTTGAACACTGATCCACTTTCTTGAAAATAGGCACCAATTAGAATGACACTCATGCTGGTTTGGGGGAAAGAGATATTGATTTTATTTTTGGTGAGGTCTTTAGCATGGAAATGGATGCAGAGTGTGATTTTCTCTTTGGGCTCCAGTTTGGGGAAATTGGATTTCCTAGAGGGCCAGCTGCAGAGGAGCCACAGGTGTCTGGGGCTCAGTAATCACAGTGGCTAATTGGGACAAAGGAGAACAGAAAAATGCCCTCGGTTTTAAGCTTGTTCTATGGTACTTTCATTTCTCCCATAAGCTCAAATCCCAAAGTTCTTCTTAAATGGAGATGCTAAGCATGACATGGTGGTACAAGCCTGTAATCCCAGCACTTGGGAGGCCAAGGCAGGAGGATGCCCATGAGTTTGAGGCCAGTCTGGACACAGTGAGTTCAGGGCAAGTCTAAACTACATGGTGAGACCCTGTCCCCCTCAACAAATAAAGGTACACGAATCTGTAGGGCAGACCACTGTGTCCTGTGCTGTACCTGACAGGGGTGGGCTAGCACTATGCACCACTGCATCCCTGTGTCCCCATGTCCCCCACAGACCTCTGTGGGTGCAAAGAGTTGTGACCCAGGTCCTGATGCAGCCAGTAAGCATGCTGGGCCCCACAGGGAGGACAAACAGGACAGGCGGTGCCAAGGAAGGTGCCACCTCTGGGTCCTCCTGGTCTTGCCAAGCTTCCTGTGCCAGCTGTCATTCTCCTTAAGGCCCTGGCCTTGTCTTACTTGTTTTTATATCCACAGAGACTAGAAAAGCCCCTGGCACTAAGATCTGCTCAACCCGCTTGAGAGAATGAGAAGGATCTGGGAAGGTGCTAGACACATTCCCACCCACAGCACCTGGACAGGAACCAGCACAGGGAGTAACAGCTTTCCCACCAGCGATATTTTCTGTCCTATAATTTCTGAGGCTAACTTCTGCATATTTTTCTAAAGCTTGGGTTGATAGGTGAAGTTTAAAGGTGAGTTGGAATTAGCGATTTGTGTTAAATTTGGATTTCCTGTGGGATCGTCCCTGCTTCCCATCTGATTGTAGACTGGACCTCCTGCTACAGTACCCAGGGCTGGGGCAGGTGCATGCTGGTGCTTCTGCACTGACAACACCATGCAAGGTTGCTCAAAGAGCCCCCAGGATTCCCAGCACTGACCTCTGAACCTGGGCACAGGGTCTCCCCTGGCGGGAGTTAACACAGGGTGTGAGAGGACTCTATGGTGGTTGTGAAGTTTACTATATGGAAACTGACCTATAAGAATGATCAGTCCTGCTCAGTCTTTCTACGTGACTAGTATCAACTATGATCTTGGAGGACGCAACACAGCACATGTGTAGCCAAGCCTCCAGTCTCTCCTGGGAGCCATGGAAGGTTTGCTTTGGCAAAGATCATACAGAGCAATCGCTGGCTCCCAGCCCAAGGAACTACTACCAAAGTACAAGAGCCTCCAAAATGGTGAGTTTCAAGACGCCAAACAGAAATAACATCTTCATCCTCAGGGCAGATTTTGGAAAACTTTCTGTTGAACATTCTTATACATCTAGCATTGCTTGTTGCTTACCATACTAGGCTCAGAAAAACTTGATAAAAACCTGAATTTCTTTTCAAAGTGAACAGAAGTTTCTACAGTCTTGGTGTATACTCCAACTACACGTGGACACCTATTACTAGAAAGAATGAAAACTTCATTCTCCATCTGAGTAAGAAACTTGGTCATATGATCTGCAGATTCAATGCAATCCTTATCAAACTTTCAAGGGCATTTTCTTGCAGAAATAGAAAAATCATCCTAAAATTCATATGGAATTTTGAGACCTCCCCCCAGACTGGAAGCTACATTACAAAAGAACAAAGTTGGTGATTTCATACTTCCTGATTTTGAAACTTACTGCCGAGTTACACTAATCACCACAGTGTCACATTGGCATAAAGACAAATATACAGACCAGCAGAATGGGATGGACACAAACCTTTAAGTATATGGCCAAGAGGTTCTTCTGGTTTGTTGTTTGAGACATGGTCTCACTATGTAGCCCAAGCTGGTCTTGAACTCACTAGGTAACCCAGGCTGGTCTCAAACTCATTGTGATCCTCCTGCCTTAGCCTCCCAAGTGCTGGGATCACAGGCTTGTACCACCACGCCCAGCTTTTGACCTTCATCTTAAATCTGTACTAGAAGTAACTCCTCATGGACCAATGACCTGAACATAAGAGTTAAAACTATTAAAATCTTTCAGAAGAAAAGGTAGAAGAAAAGCTTCACAACATTGGATGTGATCATTTCTTAGCTATGACACCAAAAAGATAGGTAACAAAAGAAAAAAAAGTAGACTCTCTTAAAATCAAACAAAACAAAAACTGTTATACATCAAGGAACACTATTTACAAAGCAGAAGCCGACCATGGAATAGGACAAAATATTTGCAAATAATATATTTGATAGAGGTTAACAACCACAATATATAAAGAATGACTACAATTCAAGAACAAAAATATGATGAAATCAAATGACTTGAACAGACATTTCTATAAAGAAGTTAAACATTCATCTTTAGAGAAATGCAAATAAAAATCACACTGGGAAACCATTTCGTGCCCATTAGGATGGCTATGTTCAAACACATACATACACCCTGCTACACACACACACACACACACACACACACACACACACCACACAGATAGAGAGAGAGAGAGAGAAAACAGCAGGTGTTGGCCTAGATGAAGGAAAATTAGAATCTTTGTGTACTGTTGGTGAGAATGTGAAATCCTGTGGCCACTGTGAAACAGTAGGGTAAATTCTACTCATGAGTATATACCCAGAAGGCTCAGAAGGAAAGATTTAAACCTGTATTTCTCCACCCAAGTTCAGAGCAGCATTATCTATGATAACCAAAATGTGGAAGCAACACGCATGTCCCCTGAGGTACAGTGAAATATTTGGACTTAAAAAAAGGAAGAAAATTCCAACACATGCTACGCCACGGATAAACCACAAAGACTTCCAGAAAATAGGCCAGTTGCCAAAGACAAAACACATTCTGATTCTACTCATGTCAGGTGTCCACAGTAGTCAAATCCACACAGTCAGAAAGGAGAGCGGTGGCAGCCACACACTGACTGGGGGTGCAGAGTTGTTGATAAATGGATAAGAAGTGAGGTTTTTGGAAGATGAGATAATTTCTGGAAATGGGTGGTGATGTTGATTACACACCATTAGCCATTAGCTATACACTTAGAAACGGTTAAGTGGTAAATTTTATTTTATGTGTGTTTGGATGAATTTCTTTTTAATAAAAGAAACGTGGCCACAACTTGAAGCTTTGGAAGGCGCATGGCTGTCACTATGTGCACTGGCACAAAGGAGGTCTGTCAATGGTGATGGATAGCAGCTCGTGAGGACTTCAGCCCCAAGAAGGAGACCCTCATCACAGATCTGCTTAATCTCCTTAAATAGGAAATGCCCCTAAGTAGCACTCAGAGTGGAAAAAGAGGCCTGATTCTTGTCCAAGGGACCTTCTGCCTGTGTGCCGAGGGTGGACAGGCATGGTGACATGGTCCTGGCGTTATCTTGGGCCATGTCAGGACTCAGTCAGAGGGACTCCTGGAGGCCATGTCTAGCAACGATGACACAATTCTGACTTCTATTAGGTTTATTCATCTAAAGTATCAGATGTGGTATCTCCTAGAAAATCAGGACTCCATCATTCACAAACCTATTTTTATGCTTCCTCAAAGCAGCAAGCTTTAGGTAAATATGCATTTGTCTGCTGGCAAAGACCAGAAAGACAACAAGGACTCCTTACCTTCATGTGGCTCCTTCTATATCCATGTGTTCGTGGGGCCAAATGGAACCTTTTTGACCACTTTTGTTGATAATGTGAGAGACACAAACACTGGATTGGATTCAATAACTACATCTTTTCCTTCTTCCGCCAGATGTGGTCACTCTAGAAAAGAATAAAAAGGCAGAATAATGAGGCCTATACTCGCCATAAAACCAAATTCCCACATGAGGGATGTGGTTATCAGAGAGGAGGTCTGGTTCCTGATGCACTTGGAGTGAGCAGGGCAATAACATGGCCAAGTGATGGGGTAGAAGGGAGACCAGCAGGGTGAGGGAACTATGGGAGTGACAACTGCATTCTGATAAATGATTCCCTCCAGAACAACGCTTTAGAAAATGATTTCAATTACTGTTGTCATGTAGAAGTTACACAAAACTGTAAGCATATTCTTATGGTACGTGGTGAAAGAGTTATTTTTGTGATTGACTCTAAATAAAAAGCATCAAGACTGTGAAACAGGCTGATCGGAGAGACACAAGAAGGCATCTGTTCAAGCATTGCATAGCTCACATCACCAGGAGGTGTCGTGTGCATTTTATTTTTGTGCTTTGCAGTTCAAAAGACAGTAAATAAGCTTTGGTCATTTCCACCTAAGAGATTTTGTAAGAGCATGTTATTTCCTAATTTGAAAGAAAGACAAAAGATAAGGTCTTAAGTAATAATTTAAACTTTCATTTGTTATAGGTATAAGGCAGCTTCCAAATATAGTGTTTGAAATGGGTTTATGTGTAAATTTCCATGATTAAGACTTATAGAATGGGCACGGTTACTTTGAATATGCTCTGTGATACTAGTTACTAAATTGACACTGATAATTTGGAGGGTGCTTGGGGTAGTACTTTTATGAAAATGCACATTGATTCTTGTCATATGAGACGCACTAAATATACAGATTTTTAAAACTTTTATAAATGAAACAACATAAAGCAAAACATTGATTGAGAATGTATTAGTAGGATTAGATGCTGAAGATCAAAGCTCTTCTATCTGCTATATCACCAACACTTTGTTAAAATATCATAATATTTTGCTGTCATAAAATATCATTAATTTGACTTATGCAACATCTCACACTTTCAGTAATCCCATAAGCTTCTTATAAGGTTCCATAGATCCATCCCACGGGCCATCATTGTTTGGGAAAAGTCTATTTCCTACCTCTCACTGTCTATAGAAGGTGGTGTGGAGGAGACCTGGGGGTCACAGACCCACCCCAGGAGGGAGGCTGCTGCACTAGTTATTTGAGAATTGTCAGGAGAAAGACACATTTTTCATTAAAGCGATAGCATCTACCAAACAGAATTTTGTGGGTGAAATGACAGGTTTATTTGGAGCGAGCTTCCTTCACACACATGCTCACAGAGCAGGAAGTCCAAAGTGCCCTTTCATTCCTCATATGAGGCTCCTCGTGGTGGGTGTGGGGTACAGTGTGTGTTCTGTGACCTTCAGGCCACTGTGCCTTGGTCCTGGGCGGGTCCCATGGAGTCAAGGCCACAAGCACAAAGCGCCCCGCCCCCCGCCCGCACCTCCTCGGAGGGAAGGGAGTGTATGTGGCTGCCTCGGCTGATCCCATCTCTGCTCCGAGCTGCTGTCACAGAAGTCATTTCTGAGTTGCAGACCGGAAGTGCTGAGTGGTAGCTTGTGGCCTTAATGCCCTTCAAGCATGCTAGCTGCTCTTACTAAGTGTGTGTCATAGACACAGACACCTCCATGCTGCTTTTACCGGGTACAGAGTCACACAGAACCATGGCGCCAGTGTGCCTGTCGGTGACATAATTATGCAAGGTGTCACCTTCCTCCAGCTACTCGGGGTCAGGGGGAACATGAAGCTTCCAGCTTGCTGGCACAGAAGTTGTGCGTGATCATTTAGAATGGCCCCCACCAGGATGTGCTCTGAGCAGACTGTTTAGCAGGGAGCAGGGCTGGGAGACCCACGACACCAGCCAGGCACGAGCTTGCTCTCCCGGCTCAGCCTCCTTCCACCCCACTAGAGCTTCCTGGGATGCCCTCTCCCCTTCCTCAGCCTCGCACAGAGTCAGGCCTTTCCACGAGGTGATATCCTGCAAAGCAGTCATACATGACAAGGCCCAGAATGACTCTGCTTCATCCCACCATGTCCACGCCACCCGGTCTGGTGTGGACTGTTCAGTGCGTAGGTGCTACAGTGCAGGTAGCAAATGTCCTCCAAGGTTCCCTCTGGGAGGAACCTCTGGGAGGTCCTTCCTTCACAGGGGTGTGACCTTGAAAGGACTGTGAGATCCTGCCCCTTTCCTCTTCCTGTTTAACTCGCCCCTGTTTTATCTGAGGATAGAAAACTGACAAACGCAGTGTGTGTCTAATTCCCTGCAACTGTGTCACACACGGGTGTGAGTATCCACCTCTACCACCAACACACAGAACACCAGTCACTGTGAGGACACCAGGTGGCCCTTTTATAATCATGCCACCTCCTCCTCCCTCCTGCTCTTCTCTGGACCCCTAGCAACCCCTGATAGTTTGCATTTCTATCTTTGTGACATTTAAAAAGTGCTTTTTCAGTGGAAGGAGAGACCATGCAAGCTCTGGGAATTGGCTTTTCTCACTCAGTAGCATTGTCTGGCGATTCGTCAGCGTGGTCACCTGCATCAATAGCCTATTTGTGTCCGTTGCTGAGTAGTATTCCTTGGCACAGCTGTACCAGAGTCTGCTACCCATTCTCCATCTGGGAGTGTCAGGGGTATTTCCAGTTTGGGGCAATCCGTGCAAAAGGCTCCTGTAAACATTTGTAGGCAAGGATTTGGGAAACGTAAATGTTCACTTCTTTGGGAATATCTCAGATTAACATCTGAGAGGACAAATTGGAACCACATGTCCACACCACAGCCCTGTTGTCATGTGAACTCCAGGACAGTGAGGGCACAGCTGGAGTTGCAGGGAGGGAAGAGCCCTGTCCAATGAGCACAATCACCATCCCTCCCTCAGAGAACTGTGGACCACAAGCACGGAGGAGCCCCAAGCAGGCTTGCCTGGGCCCTGAACAAAGGCCCCGGCCTGGCAGTCAGCTCCTGCACCACTGTGGGGCCCCTGCTTCTTGTCTAAGTGGGGATGGCACAGCCTTTAGACAGGTACTTTCTTACTCCAGGGGTCTTTGTAGAAGAGCATACCACATCTCACCCTGCAACCCCAGTAATGGGCCGCACATAGCTGCCCTCCTTGTCCACATACAGAGTCTCCCCAAGCTGTGGCTCCTTCCTGCTTAAGTAGGACAGTATGCTGGGGTCCTCGTGCTGGACCCCAGGTGTCTCACACAAGCACGCCAGAGCTAGAGCTCAGCAGGGGCACTGGCGGCGGAGGGAGGAGGGATGGCTCTCTACTGAAATTTCCTCCTCCGAAGTCTGGATAATGTCATTTCCTCTCAGGCTCTTTGCCTTCCAGAATCATCACAGTTAAAAAAATAAATAAAAAAGACTGGGAAAAAAAAAAGCCAAACCACATTGTTCTATTGGTGAATACTCGAAAAGCTATCAAATTTGACTGAAAACATAGAGAATGTTCTGGAAAGAATTGGAGAATGTTCTGGAAAGACTTTTCAGGAAAGCTTGAGAGCTGCATGACACACTGAGTTGGGATTTCCTCTTGGTTCTGTCCCAGAGCACAGCCTACCACACTAAAAGTGCAGGTTTCCTCATTTGCAAAGACTCCTCTGTGAGGTGAACAAGGGCAGGGACCAAAGTCTTATGAACCTCCATCTGTTTCTTCATTTTAACCCAGGATATGGTAAGAAGTGATTTTAAGTAAATCTCAGTTTTAGATCAATGAATTATTAATGATAGTATTGTAAGATTAATTCTAACCTTATTAATATTCATGATGAATGAAAAAGAGTTTTCTTTGCCCGTAACAAGGATGTGTGTTCAATTTACTTTAAATTAGTTATCCAATCAATAAACAACATTATTTGTCTCCAAATTCAAGAATGATCAATTACTGCACGTTTGGTTCTTTAGACTCATGTACATTATGAGACAGATTAAAATTTAATAATGTATGTTGCAATAAAAATAGATGAACAATGACCTTCTGCTTGAAATTTTTGCATTTGGGGCTAAAGAAAGCCAGATTTATTTTCTTTCTTCCTCTACCTCCCCCCTCTCTTCCCCACTCCCTTCCCCCCTTCTTTCTTCCCTCTTCTTCCTTCCTTCCTTCTTTTCCTCTCTCCTTTTCTTGTGTTCCTTTTAAAATCTATTTCCAAATGATAAGGTAGAAAAGAATACTCCAGTCAGATATTTGTAAGTATATCTCCAGATATAATACCACTGGGGTCATTTTTATTCTCAATATGTGAAAGAAGCTACTTCACACCTATTCTCCACTTTGCATTGTTTTTCCTTTTAACACTGAAAATATCTGAGTATGAGTAATCTGCAATTCAAGAATTTTGATCATGTGACTGACCTTGGAGAGCCCATATAGAAAAATTGGGGGCAAATTTGCTTCTAGCTAGTTTGGATTTTATTGTCAATGTTCTTTATGCTTCTTGGTTGGCTCAGAAATTTATGTCTTAAGCAGCACAAATCTTTGCTATAATAAACACCAACCCTGAAGATGGACTGTGGGGCCACAGGGGCTGAAGGGTGGATGGCTGGGGACCTTGAGGGTCGGCTTGATGTGCAGGACACCAGGACACCAGGACACCAGAAACTAGAGTCCCAAGTGGAGCCTGTTTGTAATGACAAATACATTTATTTCACCCATTTAGACCATGGAATTGAAGCAGTGACTTTAGCACCATTGTTAACACAACAATCAAGCAGCCAGGCCCGGCATCAACCTGCAGAGGCCCTGGGTGTGTGTTTCCTCCTGGAAGGTGATATGATGAGGACCAGCCCTCATTAGCCACCAGTGTTTCCTGTCATGGGTGCCCAAGTATCAACATCCAGCTCCACAGTTGGATGGTGAAGTCCTCACCGGCACACATCCACACCCTGCATGTCACAAGCATGCCCAGCACAGGTCTAGCAGACATCACTCTGCACTCCAGGGATGTGCTACTGGCATGATGGTGATGGGGGACCACAGGTTACACCACGCACCTGACCCACGCAGGGCTGGTAATGCGTGTGGGCAACAGTTCACGACCTGCACATCACGATTCCTCTCTAGCTCCTCTCCCAGTGAAGCCATCCCTTCTCACCATGCGGGGACACCTGGGATGGGCAGAGGCCATCTCAGGGAGATCTCAGGGAGCCCCACCTGCCCCGGGTCACATGGAGGGTTCAGGATTGGGTGGTTCCCCTGGGCCATCACCAGGGTCCCTGCCCCTCCACCTCTGTCTTCCTCTAAGTTGCTTCCCTTTTTTGGTGTAAGACATCAACTTGTAGCTTCAAGGATCTCAGGTGAGAGTGCGTTTCACTTATTTCCAAACGTTAAATTGTCTAATTTTACCTTGACACCTCATTAATATTTGAGTAAAGAAATCTAAATTGGAAATAACTCTCTCTCAGATGTTTGAAAATATCACTCCCTTCTCTTCCGTCTCTTGAGGATGCTCATTTTAGGAATCCCTTCCCCTGAACTTCATGTCCAGAGTTATTAGGAAGGGATGTGGATCCACCTTTCTTCCCAGGTGGGTGCTCTGGGGCCTCTCACGGGCACTGTCGTTTCTGCTTTCTTTTGTTTTGTTTTCTTTTCTCATTCCCTCCCTCCCTTTCTTCCTTCCTTTTCTTCTCTTTTCTTCCCTTTCTCTTCTTTTCTTTCTGTCTTCTGTGTGCGCTTTGGAACTTGTATAATTCAGACAGAAAAATCCTCTAAATTTTCTTATTTCTCATTATTTTATCTTTTGTTTCTGATCAGGGTTTTACATTTTTATTAGTCCATACTTGGAGTATCTAATGATTACATTTATCATGGGGAGTTGGTCCATGGCTATAACACATCTCAGTTCTTTTTACATTCCCCTCCCTACCCTCCCCCTCTCTGACCTCTCCCTTCTTCTTTCCATTTGCAACAGATCTACCTCCCTGTTTCCTATTATCTATCATTTATTTTGATCTTTAATTTACTTCACCTTTTTCACTAATCAGACTTCTATTTTACCTTCTCGTCCTTCTAGTGAGTTTTTAGAATTTAGTTTCAACATGTATTTAATTTTTAGGTGATCTCGGGTTATTTAAAACATGCCTCTTTTCTACTTTAAAAACATCTGTGCTTTTTTTTTTTTTAAAGCAAACTCAGTAGTTTATCTCCTGTAACGCTGAAGAAGCTAATGGTAGTTTCTCTGTCTTTCCTGTATGTGTCTACTTCTTCCTATTTACTGTCCTTACCCTCCCTTGTTCGGTCTCTTGCATGGTGGAGTGGTTGCCATAGCACCCAGAGTTCCTGCTTAATGGGACAGCATCAGGAAGCCCCCAGGAGGTCACACATGGTGGAGTTTGTCACCCTCCGGTGGCCCCGTGGGTGTCTTCTGGACCCTTGTGAGATCTGGCGTCAGTGGAGTGCCCAGTGAGGAGTCGGGCTCTGAAGCAGGGGACATGTATTTGGACACCAGCTCGGTCCTGTCTCATCCACTCATCCTTGGAAAGTTCCTGAGACTTCTCTGTACCAGACCCTGGCTGGTAAATTGCTGGGCACTGAGGAGTCCATGATAATTTAAAAAACTATAAAAGCATCCTATTTTTGCTACAGAATTATCTTCAGAACAAATAATTTGATGAATACTTAGCGAAAAGAAGAACATTTTGCCTATTACCTGAGGGGAAGCCGCGTAGGGGACAGAGAAGGAGGAATATTAGGGTCTCATAGCTGATGGAGAACTCTCTGCTTTGTCCCCCAAACGGTAATCCGCGAATGTACTGCTGAGGAGGGGGCAGCTGATATCCACCTGCTTCAGCCTTCCCTCCAGCCCTCCAGTTCAGTCCCACTTCACGCCCTCCCAGGGGGTGTTTCTGTCAGGTCTGGAGAATTCTGGGTTCCGAGTTGAGGCAGGGGCCCCTTGGCTTCTTCCCAGTGCTGCTCAGCATCTACCCTCAGGGTCTCTTGGTCAGTCATCCCTGCATCTGCTTCCCACTCTCAAAATGCTGCTCCCCTTGTGGTATGTGCTTGTAATCCCAGCACTCTGCGAGGCTGAGGCAGGTGGACTGCAAGTTGGAGACCAGCCTGGGCAACTTAGCAAGGACCTGATTTAAAACAAAAAATGGAAAGAGGGTTGGGGAGGTAGCTCAGTGTGAAGGTCCTGGGTTTTACCCCCAGAGCCACAAGAAAAATAAAAGTGCTGCTGGAAACATCACTTCTCTGCAGTTTTAGTGGAATTTCAGGAGAGATCAGAGCTTTAGTATGCTTTTCATTCTGCTGTCTTTAACTGAGCACCAAAGACTTAATATCTACTCATCTCTTTTACACAAGACTACAGTCCAAGAGGAGGAAAAAGATCAGGAGGTTTGTTTTTTAACTTCTTCCTTCTAAAGCCATCTAAGACTCCACCTTTATTTTCACTAAATAAGATTTGCATATCACATTCTAACATTTATGCCCAAAACTAATTAGAAAAATGAACTTCCCCCTGTTTATCTCAATGTCTCTGTCTTGGATAATTATTCCTTATTACTTTCCACTTTAGGTTCTGTCTTAGTTACTTTTCTCTTGTGGCTGAGACAAAATACTTGACACCCAAAGTTAAGGGAAGAAAGGTTTATATGGCTCACAGTTTGTAGAGGTTTCAGTCCATAATTGGCTGGTTCCACAGAAGACAGGCAAAAGGTAGCCAGGTAAGCAAGGGACCTAAGCAGCTTCTTTCTGCCGCTTATATCTTTTTTTTTTTTTTTTCCTGCTGCTTATATCTTATCCAGACTGCTGGGATTAGACCAATCAGTGGATTGATTTAGTAATCACATGCCCCTAATCCCAGCATCACATGCTCTAGATCCAGCCACCTCTGAAAAACCTCACCTATGACCGCATGAGGCTTTGGGGGATATCTAGGTATAGACCATAACAGTTTCTTTGTTTGTTTTTCACCATATACTGTTTTTTTGCAATTCTACCTTTCTTTCTTCTAACATTCTCTTCCCACATCTTTCAGTTTTGGTGTTTCTAGATTTTCTAAACAGCAGCCTGCCTGTCTGCTCTGGGATCCTCTTCTTTTACTCCTCTGGCCTTGCCCTTGGATATATTATAATTATTTCATGATTAAACATTAGGCTCCCTCAAGGACAGGCATCGTGGCTTGCTTATATTTTTATCCTTAGATTGTGGTACAAAAAATAGTTCAGCAAACCTGAGGTAATGCAAAATGAACATCCGCTGAGCACTGAAAATATCTACCTTGCTCACGTTGTAAGTCTCACTGTTTTCCTCTGTATTCTTCTCAGTTGTAATTTAGATGTTTGCACTCAGTAACATTTTCCCTATCTTATTTCTTACCTGATCCCTGAGGCCAACCTGCAACCCCAATTCTAAATCCTCACTACCCAGCGCCCTTTCCATAAATCTTAGACAGCCCCACAGGCAGCAGGTTTGGGGCCTCGTGTCCTCGTTCGGAGAACATCACTGGGTTGCGCTCCTGAACTTCACAGTGCTAGTCTGATGTTTAAACTGTTTTTATGTGTAAAAGTCTTTTCTCCATGTTTTACATGTTTCCATGGCAATTCCCGACATATGTCCAGGTCTCCCTGCTTAAGTCTAACCATCCCAGAGACTTTTAATGCTGGGCATTCATGAGCTCTGTTATGAAAAAGCATTCCCAGAAACTAGGGGTAGACCACTTCCAGCAAATGGTTACTCAATGCCTATTATTCGGGACTAAGTTCCTGGTGGATATGTGAGTTAGAGCCTGCCTGACTTCTGCAGGGTTGACACGGAAGTGGGCCACAAAGGGGAGAGGTCCAGAGAAAGAGCCGTCTGAACTTCACAGGAAAGGAAGATATTCTGGGGGTCCACAGACACCTCTTCCCCATCCTTTGGGGAGACTAGTTGGGTCCAGAGGAGAGACTTCACCATTACCTCCAGGGTGTTTGCTCATGGCTTTTCAACCCAATAATTATAAAATTCTGAATTACAGACACCCTCAATTCCTAACAATATTAAGTTGTTTTTGAGGTGAAACCACTGACACTATAACAAAACACATCGATATCTAATAGGATCTGTGGAGGCAAATGTAGGTGTTTCCTTTTTAGTATAATAAATACATTTCAGAGAAGCTTGCCAAAAATATTTTCTCAACTGAATAACTTTCACCCATCACTTTTCCTTGGAAGATATGACGTATCTCAGCACTTCTGGAGGATGAGGCAGGTGGACTGCAAGTTCAAGCCCACCTGGGCAATTTTGCAAGACCCTGTGTCAAAATAAAATATAATAAAGAGAGGGCTGAGGCTGTAGCTCAGTGCTAAGACTCTGGGTTCACTCCCCAGTACAGAAAAATAAATAGAATAAATATTTTTGTGTGGGTGTAATAAAAATCAAGATTAAGGAAGGAATGGAATTCTAAAAGCTCATCAAATTATAGTGGTAGCTATAGAAAAAAAATTCTTAAATAATGATACTGAAAATTCAGGGCAACATATAAAGTTACAAAGTGAAAAGTCATAGCAATACTAAAGACTTAATGGCATAATTCCCCCTGCCCCCGCTATGTGTATTAATCCTTTCCAAGAGGTAGTCTTTCCCAGCACCACTGCCATTTGGTTAAATCCACTACCAATCTCCAAGTCTCTGACATTTTGAACTATTCATCTGCAGTAATCCCTATAATCACCCTGCCCCAACTTGGAATGACCAATCTCAAAAAACTTGCATGGTTTTCCTTCACCATCCCGAAGTGAGAGAGAAAAGTTGAACTTTGGTTTATCAGTGAGTATCCTATTTGCTTGCAGTCAGCTCATATCCTGAGATATTCTATTCTATGATGAGTAAGTATTTACCTAATCAGAGCACATAACGCCATACAATAATGAATTCACAAAGCACTTCTAACTAAGCATCTTAATAATCTCTCAGTGTTTTTCAATTTATTTCTTTTACATGCACAGATAGATACACACACACCTATAGCATCTAGAATAGTAGCTGAAAGTATAAGAGAGGGAGACGATATTAGGCACAAAAGAACATAAAGAAATTCCAACTTCTCATACTTTACAAGAGCAATTTGTCCCTTTGCAAAAGATGTCCCCTACCTCTGTCATTTTTCATACCAGCTCCTCGCTACAAATTGGCCACTTTCCACTAAATTTACCTGCTTAAATTCTACTCATTTAAAAACATCTACTTTTCACAAAATACCTCCCTTCAATTCTCTGAAGAAATAAATTATAGTCCTTAAATACAAAGTTCTTTAAAATTTTAGCACCCATTATACTGCTAGGGTTGGATCCTCATTTTATTTCCCTTATTAAACTAGATATTTGGGATAAAAAATAATATACAGTTATAATAATGCTGAAGATGATAGAAAGGCTTGCATGGTACCTACTATGTTATGTGTTATTGGCACCTGACAATTATGAAATCATACAAACACTCCACAACCCCAGAAGACACATACTAGGGGGTTGTCTGTCTTACAGGCACATCCTCCAGGGAATGGGTTTGCCACAACTGATTATGCAATCACAGACTGAACACTTGATCTTGAAAACCTCAGTTTCTTCATCACTAAGATGGTATAGTTTATTAACAGTTTCCATGTATTTATTGTGAAATTAAATAAGATTTAGTTGTGAGTCTTATCAAAATGCTGAGCTAGCAGGACTACCACCTAGAGCAGGACCAATTCCAAGAGGAAAAATCGGAAATAATACCAAGAAATGAAGAAAACTGGGGTGAGTGTGGAGGGCAAACGTGGATGTGTTTTGTATAGGGCATGTGGCTTTTGCTGCGACAGGTGGCAGTCCCTCACACCTGGAGGAGGGTGTACAGGCTTTGCTGCTGCTGGGACATAGTAACACCAACAACTTAAAAGAATACAGCTTTAATTTGGATCATGGCTTTAGGGGGTTCAGTCAATGGTTTGCTGCTTCAAGGCAAGAACATCATGGCAAAAGGCCATGGGGGAGCAAAACTTCTGAGTTCATTGTGGCCAGGAAGCAGAGCAAGGGAACAGCACCAGAGAGGAAGGGGCAGGGATCAGACAGACCTGGAGGTCACAGCTCCATGATCCACCCAGGACACAGCCAGAAGTGTGCTTCTCCAATGCCTTCGGTGGCTTCTGAGCCAATCCAATTTATGCAATTTAACCATTATAGAGGGTAAAGCAGAAAAAGAAGCATTGGAGTTTGCCTTTCTTTTGTCCTTAAAATATTAGAAAATAAATAACTAGAATGAGTAGAAGAGTTTAGTATAGTAGCTGATATTTAATGATGTCACTTGCAGGATTATTGATCAGAAGAGCATTTATGGTAGTATCCAAGAACATAAAGCAGCTAATAAATTTTATAAAAGATGTATAATTCTTCCACAGGTAAAACTGCAAAACTTCATTAAAGAAGATCTAAATCAATGGAGAGATAAATCACGTCATGATTAGGAAGCCTTAATATTGTGACACAGTCGGTTCATCCCCTAAATTAATGGATGATATAATTTCAACCAAAATACTGAATGGATTTTGTAGGGAACTTGATATATAAGTATATGGAGCAGTGAAGGACCGAGGATATGTAAGACATTCTTGAAGATGAAAATCAGGGAGGGAGAAATTGAAGCTGTAGTAATTAAGACTGTGTGGCCAAGAATAGAGATATTAACCTATCCATCTTAAGCTTCCTTTCTTCTCCATCTCTACTATCTCACAAGAAAAGAAGGAAAACACTAATTGAGTAAGAGAGATTAGTTACGATAGGAAATTCATCAGTCTTACCTATTCTTCCCAGAAGAGAAATTCATTCTTCGTCTCTACATAATCCATCTATCTTTTTGTTTCCTCATCAATCTGTTATCCATCCACCAACTCATCTACACATCCACCCACCCATCCATTCACCAATCCACCCACCCAGTCACCCATTCACCCACCCATCCATCTAACCATCCTTCCACCCACCCATCCATCCATCTGTCCAATCACCCATCCAACCATGCATATGCTCACCTACTCATCCATTCCCTATCACCTAATTATCTATCCATCCACCCACCAAAGCATTCACTTCTACATCTACCACTCCATCTACCCACACATCCACTTACCCACTTCTTTTTTTTTACATTTTTAAATTTTTTTTTCCACTTACCCATTTCTTGGTCTAACTTTCCTACATTTTTGAACCCTTCTTATATATGGGACACTCACAGGTGGATAAATCCAGTCCTGCTTCTGAATTAGGTCACATTCTTATTGGATATTAAATATCCAAAGCAATGAAAAGATACTGAAGAAATTCTAAAAGAATCTTCCAGGGTAGATATTGAGATATCTTGAGATATTTCACTCTTCATGCAATCACTTTTTGAGATTTGATCTGACCCAGTTCATTTTTCTCTGGAGCGCAAGATAAAGAACTGTGAGGTACGTGCTGCACACATCTATCCTATCATATCTCCTGTGTATTAAACACGTCCTGCCATAGCTCTGCCAGCCCTCGGATATTTAAAAACAGCAAATATCTGTTACCACAATTCATTTGAAAACAAGTACAAAATAGTGACAATATCCATTTCAAGAAAAAGCAAAAGGAACATAAATAGAAAGAGCACTATATATTGATTTCTTTTCCATAATTATTTATTTGGATGTTCTTGGAAAAGTCATTTAACATCTTAACATCCAGGTCTGGTAAATTTTATAATTACATTTTATCTGCATCCCTAATGAATTACTTTGAAGTTCAAACAAATAAAAGATAATAAAAATTAAAAATGATGAAACTGTTTTAGATAGAATGAATTGATGATACTAATACAAAGTAGGAAAGATTAAGACTAGTAGTGATGTTAATAACAATAATACTAGTGAGAAGGGAAGATACAGCTAAGATTTAAAAATAAGAGAGAACAGTTCTTTAAAATACAACGCACAGGTAAACCCTTTTCCTCTGGCGGCATTTTGATTTATGCCATGAAAATAAAAATGTTACTATCTGGTAAAACCCCACAAATTCTGACTAATTAGGAGAAAGTCAATTTGCATTTCTTAAGAGTTTTAAAAGAAATATAGTTCTCTTAATTTAAAATGCATATAGAAATATAAGCTACTGGTTAATAAACTTCTGTGAAGACTTCCATTAATAATGATAGTAGGATATGTTTAATAATTATTCACTCATTAATTCAGCCCAATATCTGCCAAAGATGAAGGTTCTATTACGAGCTGGGCACTGGGGATAAGAACATTGGCTCTTTCTCCCATGGTTTTACTGCCTAGTGAAGATACTGGCAAGAAATAGATAATTACTGAACAATGCCATGAATACTGTTAGGCCACAAGGAAGTTCAAGATGCTGAGGCTCACGCTGGAACAGCAGGGTCCTCGGTTTTGGGTCGACAGAAGGCTTCTCATTAAAAAGTAGCCCATACAGTGAGATCTAGTAGACTGAGCCGAAAATAAAAGGGAAGTGGTTGTTTGAACTTTGTCCTAACAAAAGCCTGACAGGGAATGATTCTGAAGCAAAGAATCTTAGACAATAACACTTGATGTCCTGAAATTCCCTTTGGCTGGGATATGGAGGACTGGTTGGGAGGAGCTCAGGAGAAGGCAGACAGACAGGAGGGCACTGCAGCATCCTAGCCCTGGGTCAGGCAGTGAGGATGGTCACCTAACGTCAGAAACACTGGAGAGCTTTAGGTCAGGAGGGACAGATGCCTCCTGCAGTTTGGCTTGATTTTGAGACAAATCTGGGTTTTCTGGGTGGAGCCTTGTGGTAGGAAGATGAGCATACAGAACTGCAGATGAGTCTTCCATTGCCTTCCGTATCCTGTCATCATCCTTAAAAGGCTTTGTGCCTGGCTTCCCTGGCAAGATTGGCGCAGTAATGCAAATGGCACCACAGTCTCTGAGACCTGCACTGGGCCGGTGTGCTTTGGTGTGTTTTTGGTGGGTTCTGCTTCTTAGCAACATTATGCTTGGAGCTTTGGCTACCTTTTCTGACTATTCTTCTCATTCTCCCCAGGCCACGATCCTCACTTCTTGGGTTTTGCCTACACCTGCATGCTGACAGCTCTCACTGTACACCCAGCACTTCAGTGAACTCCATAATCAGAAATCCAAATGCCTGAAATTACCTACTGGAACCCTTCACGGGTGCCTCAAATTCACCGCATTCAAATGTGGGCTAACCATTACCTACTGCCCCTTTCACTGAGCGTCCTCTTCCTGTAGTCAGTTCTGCAAAGAATAAATGCATGAGACATTTGTCTTAGTCCATATGGGCACATACAGGAGGATAATATAAACTTTGCAGTTTACAAATCACAGACATTTAGTTCTTGCACTTCTGGAGGTTGAAGGCCAAGGCCAAGGCCAAGGCATGGGAAGATTTGGTGGCTGGGGCAAGGTCTCTGATAGGTTCACAGATGGTGTCTTCTCACTCCACCTTCACACAGCAGGGTGCGGTGGGTGCTGGGGTCTCTTTTACAGACACTATTCCCATTCACAAGATTCCACCCCAATAATCTCATCACATCTACCACCTCGGGCTAGATTTCAACACAGGAATTCTGACAGTGCACAAACTTCCAACCTTAGCCACACTAGATAAATCTTCTGATTGTTCTCTTACTGGCATTGAGACTTCTTCAAACCATCCCATCTCCTCCATTCTCACCACTACTGCCACCCTCCAGGCCCTCATTTTATCTCAGTTCGATGAAAAAGGGCCACTTCTGCTCACCCTATCTTTTGTGTTTCCCCTCATAAAGCCATCATCCATAAAGCCACCAAACTTACAACCAAGTCTCTCATTTCTTAAAATCTTTCACTGGATTTTCATCGACCACAGAAAACAATAAATCTGGCTTATCATCCTGTTTCTGCACACAAGACCATTAGCCGAGGCTCTAGCTTTGCCTTCTGTCACTGCTGCTTGTAGGTGACATATGCCAGTGATCCCAATCTGAATGCAGCTCCCACGCTCCATGTGGTTATGCTTCTTTGTCCCCGTATTCAAATCACTCTTCTTCCAGGAGTGCCATTCTCTCCCTTTTTATCTGTAGCATCCTTCGCCAACCAAGATGGGTGTCCCTTACATTTGCAAAGAAACCTTCCTTTCATTTTCTTCAGTTCCTAGGAGCTGGGAGCAAGATCTTTTCTGTGTTCCCTTAGCTCTGTCTGTGTGGCTTAGCATAAGCATGGATTCTGCTGGAGTCGATTATGTCGCCCACGAGACTCTTCAGGTCCTGACAATATGGGAGCTTTGCACTCTCCAAGCAAGGCACAGGGTCTAGTGAAAGGAAATGTCTCAGTAAATGTTGAACTGTGCTCTGCTGAAAAATCTTAGTAGAAATAGAATAAATCAATTGTTCAATTATTTATGACTATTGGTTCAACTTTACGGGTGACTACACCCAGGCTGTATGAAGTTAGGGCACATTTCCATGATCACACCAGCAGTAAGTGGCAGAGCTGGGATTACAACCTGAGCAGTGAGACCCAGGAACCCACATTCTTTACCAAGATCCCACCCAGGGAGGATTTTATGGGAGAAACCTTAGATGATGTACAGGAAGAGATGGAGAAAACATCTCCATCGTACATCGTAAATGGCGTAGGAAGCCATTTATAAGATGACAACATTATTGACTAGTTTGGGATAGAGGAGATAACTAAAGGATGTTTTTCTTTTAAGGCAACAAAGTTTTAACCTCCTACAGGTCATTCATTCCTCTGAAAACGGATGAAACTATGGTTCTTCTTGATCATGGAAGATATAATCTATACACACGCCACACTCACCGCGTATACACAGCACCAGCATGTTCTGCTAGGTTAAGAGTCCCCATCTGAGGCTGTAGAAATAAAAGGAGATCACAAGATGGGAAGCAGGCACTGAGGAATGGTTAGCATAGTGGGATGATTAAAGACTGGTGTCTCTCATCTTGAGAGAAAGAGAAGGCCATTTGCAGTCTTTGGCACTGAACTGTGAGTTTCAAGCTGTAAGAACTATAGGATGAAGAATGAACACAGCTTGGCCAAATAGGATTATTATGTTCTTCGGCCACACAATGTTCAAAAAGCAGTTGGAATTATTTCATGAATTGCAGCATTAAAAGTCAGGAAAACCTGGAGAATTAAATAACCCATGGGTTGGCAAAACAACTTTAAAAAAAATGGACGTAGAGAATGATTTCAGAACTATAGCAATTAACCAAAGACATAGAATAAAATGAAAATTATCTGTCCAAGAGTCTAAGAGAAACTACTAGAAACAATTACATCTTAGGAAAGCAGCAAGGGTCTGAAATTTTCAATTTGGGGCTGTCCCCATCCCCCTTTACCCCAGCTGAGTAGCACAGTAGCCAAAGTCAGTCGCTTGAAGACCGCAGAGAAAGCTGATGGGTTTTGGAGCTCCATTCAAGACACCACCCCTAGAGCACAGTTGATATTTTGTCTGAATCTGCAGCTCCCTGGAAAATCTCTATTCTTAGCTAGGATAGTGGGAGACCTTACTCCGGGTGTTGCTGAAACAATAGGGAACTCTGGCAACATCTCAGCTGCCTAAGGCTGTGATCTCCGTCAGGATAAACAGAAGCCTGGCTGAGAGTTTAAAAGGAAATCCTAGAGAACTAGTCAACTGTAGGGAACTTTAGAGAGCTCTGACTTACCCTGGGGATTTAAAACGCTGAGTGCCTCCCCAAAATGATAAGGAAAAGGCAAGGAGCTCACTTCTGGGTGACCTCGGGGCTCTGCACAGGCAGAGATGAGAGGAAGAGATCCTCAAAAGTTCTGAAGTTTGGAAACTGCCTTTTCACACATACCTCCTTGGCAAAGGGCGGGAGATGAGCACAGAGCATTTGAGAAACTCTGCTGGCTGGCCATTGGCTAAGCTCTGATTTACACTGACCCTGGTGTGACATTTAGAAGGAAGGCTTAAAAATTAACAAACAGTAATTCCTGGGAACTTTAAAAAAACTAGCAGAAAACTCAGTAGTCATACAACACAGTTTATATATATATATATAAAAATATATATATATATATAGAATCAGTACTGGGAAATCATGAAACAATAAAGACTATAAAAGAAAAGTAAAGCAATAAAATACCAGCAACAACAGCAAGCTTCAGGCAAGGGAAGAACCTAATAGCAGAGTTATTATGACATGGTTAAAATTGTCCAGTTTTTCTTAGCAAAATTTATGAGAGAGACAGGGAAATACAGAACACACACAAGGGGAAAAAAAACAGCCAACAGAAAATGTTTCTAATGAGCATGAATTTTGGACTTGATAGACAAGAACTTTATACCAGTTATAAATATGAATTTGGGGGCTAGGGGATTTAGTTCAGTGGTTAGAGTGCTTGCTTACCAAGCACAAAGCCCTGAGTTTAATCCCCAGTACCAAAACAAATAAATAAACAAACAAATAAGAATTTGAGTACATAAAAGAAACTATATCTAAAAAATTCAAGTGAAAAATGAAAATAATGTCTCTTCAGTAGAGGATATCAATGCAGAGAGAGAAATTATGCATACTGTGGTACCTTGGTTCACAAATGCTTTTGTTTGTGAAGAATTTGGTTCACAAATGGAAGCATTTGGCAAAATTTTGTTTTTGGTTGGGAACTTGACGTCGGGTGATGAACATGACTTAAGTCATCTTTCCTGCACAAACATGAACATGGCCATCTTTTCCAGAATTGTGGAATGAATTCAGTTCATGAACTGAGGTGCCCCTGGCACTTCGTATCAGAAAAGAACTAAATATCATTCCTGGAGTTGAAGAGTATAATAACTGAAATGAAAAATGCATTAGTAGGGCTCAATATCAGATTTTGAGCAGGCATCATCAAGAAGCAGAAAGGTCAAGATGAGTTAAAGACAGTGTCTAGTCTCAGACACAGAAAAACAAAAGGATGAAGAGAAATGGAAAGGGCCTTAGAGAGATTTGTGGGACATCACCATGTCTATTGGTCTGTAAGTAAAGAGGGTGTTATAAGGCAAAGAGCCAGAAAAAAAATTTGAAGAAATAATGCAGTGGTACCTCACTTCATGACTCACTTCTCCCCACAATTCTGGTCACAAAACAAATTGGACAAGAACTGAATCAAATTTCCCCACAAGGTCAACACTGACCCTAATCATAGAATTTGACTCAGTTTTTATGCAACTCAGTTTGCAACCAGAATTGTGGAAAGAGTCAAGTTCATGAACCAAGGTACCACTGCAGCTGAAAATATTCCAAATGAATAAAAACTTAACCTACACATTTGAGAAACTGAACAGATTAAAAGTAGAGCTAACTCAAGTGGACTCACACTCAGACGTACCAAGATCAAGTCGACAATGTCAGAGAAATGCAAAATCTTGAAAGTAGAAGGAGAAGATGGTGTATCATGTACAAGGAGGAGTCACAAGATGAACATCAGAAATTGCAGAGGTTAATGGGACCTTACCAAAGAGTCAACCAAGAATTCTACATCTAGCTAACTTCACCTTTAAACATGAGTACTAAATTAAGCATGCCCAGATAAAGAAAAATGAAAGAACAATTTGTTAGAAGACTGTCCTGTAAGAACCACCAGTGAGAACTTTTATCCTCAAGTGAAAGGACACACAAAGCCATTTCAAGAAATAAAATCATAAAGTACAGGATAATTGCACAGATATTGTGAAAGATAGTATAAATAAATTATTGCTTATAACTCTTTTGTTCTGCTATATGTTCCAAAAGATACCAGTAAAAATGAATAATTTAAAAATTGTGTTCATGACTTATGATGGAGAAAGATATGATTTGTTTCACAGTAATAGTACAAAAGTTGTAGGGAGGAATAAAAGTACTTTGAAGCAAAGTTTTGTGTTTATTTTTAATTTAACAGTATTAATCTGAAATAGATTAACTGTGAATTGTATTTTTCAGGGCAATTATTGAGAGAAAATTCTAACAAGAGAAAAATGAAAAGAAATAAGAAAGATATGGAAAAGGTACATTGGAAGGATCTATTCAATGAAAAGAAGACAAAATACAGGAATAGAGAAATAAAAAATACCCAAGACATACAGAAACAAATTTCAAAATTGTAGATGTAAATATTACTGATAATTACACTGAATATAAATAGATCAAACACCTCAATTAATAAGCAGAGTCTGCAAGGCTGGATTAAAAATAGTCCAACTAATTGATAAATAAAAAACACATTTTGGATTCAAAGACATAAATAAGTTGCAAATAAAAGGATAGAAAATGGTATTTTATGTAAGCAGTAACCAAACAGATCTGGAGAGCCTATACTAATATCAAACGAAATAAACTGAGGCTAAAATTTTTTATTAGTGACCAAGGATATTTTACAATGATAAGAAGTCCAGTAAGTCAGGAATATTTAACAATTACAAGCCCACAGGCATTAATATCAGAGCCCCAAAACCGTGAAGCAAAACCTGACAAAATAGAAGGGATAAGGAGACAATCCAGTAATAATAGTTGCAGTCTTTAATGTTCAATAAAGAACAAATTAACCTGGAAGCTTGTCCACAAAATATTAGAAGATTTGAGTCACCCTACAGAAGAATGAGCTGTCACAGACCCTGGGCCATGCTCGCTTCACAGCAGCAAGATGCACATTCTCTCCAGCACAGAGCAGGCAGGCTACTTCCAGGGCCAACAACCACATCTCCATAAACCTTAAAGGATTAAAATCACACCAACTATGCTTTTTTACCAAATTAAACTGAATTAGAAATCAGCAACACCAAAAGAAGTCGAATTAGCACAATGTGAAAGACAAAAGTGAAAATGTCCCACATAAAAATTTACAAAATGCAGGTACTAGAGTATTTAGATAGAAATTTGGAGGAAGAAATGCTAGTATTTTAACAAAGGAAGATAGATTAAAAAATAATATAACCTTATCTCTTAAGAAACTAAAAAAAGAAGCTAAAAAAAAAACCCCACCAAAGAATAAACAGAAAACAAGAACAAAGATTATAGCAGAAACATACAAAATAGAAAACTGAGAAAAAAATAACAGAGAAAATCAACCAATCAAAGTTGTTGGAGAAGATCAATAAAATCTGTAGCTAGGCTGATTAAGAAACAAAGGAGAGAAGATGAAAATTACTGAAATCAGGAATGGAGGAGAAGACAGCACTACTGATAATACTGACATAAAAAGGATAATCAGGGAATAATATGAAGAATTGTATGTCAACAAATTAGGTAACACAGATGACAGAGAAAAATCACAGAAAGGCATGAACTACTGAAACAGACTAAAAAAGATATACGTAGTTTGACTACATTTCTGTTTAGAGATCTAATTAGTGTTTTAGTAACTTCCAATAAGAAAAAACCTAGACCTGGATGACTTCCTGGTAAATTATATTTAAAAGTTAAAGAAAATTAACAGTAACCTTTCACAAACTCTTCTAAAACTTCAGAGAGGCTGGACTGTATCCAAACTTATTCTGTGGGGCCAGTATGACCTTAACAGCAAAACAAGACAATGATGTCACAAGAGAAGAAATTCTACAGACCGATAACACTGGATATTGGATATTGAAACAAAAATTGGATATGGATATTGAAAAAAAAATTTCAATAAAATACCAGCAAGCAAATCCAGCAGACATGGTTATAAACCATGACTGTGATGTTTTGTGTCTAGGTTTCCCCCCAAAGCCTCATGTGGTCATAGGAGGGACTTTTCAGAGGTGGCTGGATCTAGAATGTGTGATGCTGGGATCAAAGGCATGAGAAAGCTAAATGAAGCCACTGATTGGTTTGGCATAGTTCTGGAAAGAATCATGGGTGCCTTATGCAGAATGTGAGTGCTACCCGCCCCAAGGTAGCCTGGGTATAATATAAAGGACAGAAAGAGGGTTCCTGCTTGTTTCTTGTCACTTGTTGCATATTGCTCTGCAATGCCTCTCTGCTGGGCCAACCTGCCTTGGAGCCAGCCAATTATGGACCGAAACTTCTACAAACTGTGAGCCAAATAGACCTTTCCTTCTTTAACTTCGGGTGTTGGGTATTTTGTCTCAGCAATGAGAAAAGTAACTAAGACAATGACCAGACAAGATCTCTCTCACACAGGTAATATTAGCTCTATGTCTGAAAATATAATTAAGGCAGTACACCATACCAATAGATTAAAGGTCACATAAACATATGATAACAAACAAACAAAAAAAAGCAGAGAAGTTGTAAACCAGGAGCAGAAGGGAACTCTGCCTATTTGCCAAGAGGCACATGTGAGTCTCACAGCTTACTTTGTTCTAACTAGTGGACGATGGGAAGCCTGCCCTACAAACATACACACACAAGGGGGTTTGCCCCTACTTAACTCTGTGCTGCAGGTTCTAGCCATCACATTTAGCAAGGCAAAGGAGTAAAACACATTCAGATTGTAAGAAACGAAACAATCTCTATAAAGGATCACATATATTATAGAGAAAGAGAAAATCTTTAGGCTTAGAAATAATACATTATTGCATCAAATTTATAGAGTAATAGAGCGGCACAACAAAATCAGTTGTATTTCTATGCACTAATTCTATGTTTCAAATGTTTGTATCTCTCCTGGTTTATAGGTTGAAAGTCTGACCTCTAAGTTGATAGTTTTAGGAGCGGGGGTCTGTGGAAGGTGATTAGGTCATGAAAGGTCAACCCTATGAAAGTGGCCTGAGAAAGCTTCCCTGTCTACTTATGCCACATCAGAACACAAGGCAGGGACAGTTGTCAATTGAAGAGGAAGTGAGCCTTGTACTGCCTGGTCTTGGACTGTCTAGTGTCCAGAACTGGGAGAAATAAGTTTATTTCATTTATAAGCCACCCTGTTTATGGCATTTTGTTATAGCAGCCTGACTGCACTGACAACTAGAAATAAACTGATAAAGAAACAAGAAATTTGATAAAAATTCTATTCATAATAACAAAGAATAAAATACCTGGGGCTATATCTAAGAAAAGAGGTCTAAGATCTGTAACCCAAAACTAAAAAAAAAAAAAATACTGTTTTAAAAAATTAAAGATCTAAATAAAGACACCTATGTTCACAGACCAAGACTTCATATGATGATGGCAAAACTCCCCAAATTGATCTGTGGATCAATTCAAAATGGCAGCTGTCTGTTTAATGAAATTATTGAATTTGATCTCCAAATTCACACATAAATGCAAGGACCCAATATAAGCAAATTAACCTTGAAAAAGAAAGTTGAAATCACTCTTCCAGATTTCAAAACATACAATAAATCCATCGTTCAATCAATCAAACAATAATTATGATAGTAAACAAAGAATGTGGTACTAGTGTGAGGCTAGAGATGTAGCTCAATGGATTCACCCACTAGAAAGAATCAGTTCTGGTGTGTGTTACGTCATGAATGAAATCAGTAAGCATTATATGCTTCTGAATTAAGGAAGCCAGTCCTGCCACAAACTTCCCTCATCTTGTTTGATTGCGCTTATGCAAGCTGTCCAGAATACACAAATGCACAGGGACATAGTTCTATTAGTCACTGCCAAGTGCCACAGGGAGGACAAACTGAGGAGTGATTGCTCGCGGTACAGGGTTTCTTCTTAGCCTACTGCAGAAATTGTAAAATGAGACTACGGTGATCTTTGCATAGTTCTGTAGACCTCCTAAAAATTATTCAGTCCAGTCTTACCCAAAGCATAAATAAAGAGCAAAATAAGAGATCTTCTGCAAAAGGGAAGAGGACCAAGAGATGGAGGGAAGAAGAGGAGTGGGGGAAAAGGGATGAAAAAAAGATTAAGATGTGTCATATACATGTACCACTGCCCCATGAGGAAGGTAATTACTGTGTACTGCAAACATGTACCAAAAAAAAAAAAAACCCAGAAAAACAGAATTGAATGCCTGGATGAGGACTGAATGAGAGAATGAGCAAAAGTATGCAGGAAGGAATGGGGCAGTTGCTGCCGGTGGGCCGCCAGGGTGTCAGTAGAGTGCTGGCCTGGGGTCCTGGGCACAGCAGCTACTCTGCCCTTCCAGCAGGCTCTAGATGGGAGAAAGTCCCAGTGGTCAGTGACGGTCAGGTGGAAGGGACACAGTGCCAGCTGTGGCCAATGTGCATTCAAGGAGTCTGACCTGGGATGGGTTGATTTACGGGAACACAGTGACACTGATTTCTAAAAGTACGGCAAAAGATAGTATGTTTTGTCATTCTGTTCATTTAATACAATTGCTTTAGCTGAAGTGACATGGTCCTTCTGATCCAAGCAAGTATCCTTGAAGAGAGAGTGTCAGCAATTTGAACTTCATTATCGTGATCAGTTGCACAAGGTTAGTCTCTTATTTTAAACAAAAGCACAGGGCCTGCAGCATTGACCTCGTTTCTTGATTAACCCACAGGGAAACAACGTTCAACTCTTCTACAAACACAGACTGGCTTCTCCCTGGAAATATTTCCTAGATTCCCCCCACCCCCAATAAAGTTCTCAAAAGAAATAGTTTTATTATTCCTATTAAATGGTAGCTTCATTGCTAAATAATGAAGCTGGGAAACAATGGGAGTCTCGTTCTGTTAGATGCACCAGTAGAATAGAGCCCAAAAACTGACTTTGCAGAAAAGGAAGGAATCCTCTGGCTAATCAAGGGGTGGACGCTTATTGATGTTTCCCATGAAGTGCACTGATAACTTTACAGGTTGTTGGGAACGGGGCCCTGAATACCAAGACCGTACTAAGCAAGGAACTAGACTTTCCCATCTGTCCCTGCCTGGGCAGGAAGCCCCAGCAGCAACCACTTCAAGAGAGTGTCCTGAGAGCCCAGCCATGGCCACTCTTCATCAGCACAGGAAGGGGACGCGTATCTGCCTGGGCCAGGAGGGAACAGCATAGTACCCACAACACAGCTGCCCAAGAGTGAGTGTGAATTCTTATTTAGATCTATCCTCAAGGCAATTTTCTGTCTTTGGCTGCCAAAAGACTCCTGTGGCCCAGAGCCCATGCATACACCGCCTACAGCCGACCCTGGTCCTCCAGAGCAGTCTCGGGCCCTTGACTGCTTCTCTTGGGTGAACATTTAGTTTTCTCCAAGAGATGCCAGGCTTCTTGAGGATGCACACCATGCTTAATGCCGGTCTTCTCTTGTTAGGATGGCACACACAGGAATGGTGTGACACAGACACTATCACTGCTTGTGTCAGACCTGAAGTTGACAGAGGATTTCCACTCCACTGATACTTTTCCTCACGATGACCCATTGAGGATGTGGAGCACGCACAGCAAACACTCCCATCTGCTCACGCACGCAGCTCTCCCCCATCCCAGTGACGAGGTGAAGGGCAGGGACCAGAAGGCAGCATCCCACATCACGACGCCATGGCCTTATTGGGCAATCGATGAACATATTGATCAAGGATGCCCTTGAGCCTCCTTCGCACGTGCAGGTGATTCACATCTTTGCAGAAAGAGCTGGCCTTTTTAACACCACCAGTATTTTATGCTTTTCAAAAAAATCTGAAAATAAAAAACATGCCATGGAGATTCAACCCCAGGGCCACCACTCTTAATTCCCATGACACACGTTCTCAGCATCATGTGCCAGTGAGCGCAAGCGAGGCACAGCTCACAAGGACTGCTGCGTTCGATGATTCTGAGCTGTGAGTTTTGCCTTATCCTGGGCCAGCAGGGGGCTGTGCCTCTCAGAGAATATTGGGAGATACCTGGAAACAGCTTTGGTGTCGCCGTTGGGAAGGAGGGAGAAGTGTTTCTGGTGTGCAGTGGACAGAGGCCAGGAGTTTTGGCAAGTCCTCATGACAAAGCTTTGTCTGACCCATAAGCCTCCTTGGTGTCCATATGGAGGCCTTTGTAAATATAAGGAAGACAGCAAGCCACCTTCAGCTGGACAGTCCTGTCAGCTGTGGTCTAGATGTGTGGCCACATGAGGGGCTCAGGCTGGGGGAGAAAGCAGGGTTGTATTCTTTGGATCACACTCCACCCTGTGGTGAAATGAAGTGGCTCAGAGCTGCCAAAGGCAAATGACCAGGTCTGAGTGATGCCCCTGCCCATCTGCAGACAACAAGTCCAGCCCAGCAGGGACCTTAGCTCTCTGCACGCTGCCTGTGGGCTGAGGAAAAGCGCTGGTGGCCTGGAAACGGGAGGAGGCTGTGCAGAACAGGCCCACCTGCTTTCCCAGGCCGGGGCCTGCTCTTTGTTCAACTCCCTAGGGACACAAAGGCTTCGGCTGATGCCCCAGCATAAGTCACTGGCACTGCATGGAGCAGGCACACACTCACCAGGCTCCTTCTCAGAGTCCTGGTCTTCCCCCAGGGATGGATTCACACCGGAATGAAAGGGACTGTGAGGACTCCATGCTTCCGTTTGAGAAAAAAAAGTGGGGGAGGGATAGGAATTAGGAAAAGACTGGCTCGGCCTGAATAGTTTCTGAAAGGCTCTTGACACAGATCTCAAAGTGAGGACTCCTCCAGAGAAGCTGCGTCTCCACAGACAGGCTCCAGAGGAAGCAACCAGGGCACAGCCTCATGGCCCAGCCTGGGAAGGTTGCCGAAGACCTGCTTACGTCTGGCCTCGAACCTCATCACCACTTAGTGGTGTACGGAGGTGCAGGTGCAGCCACCGGGCACCAAGATGCACTGTGTTCCATCTCAACTCTGAGTGAAGTAACCTGAGAAAGCATGCAAGCAGATCACTGCTGCTTCTGACTAACCGGGTCACCAGATGGTGGCTGAATGGGCTCAGAGCTGCAACCTTGCTCCTGCCCTGGCCAGACTCCACCACCCAGAAGACCAGACTCCAGCTTCTCATCTAGTGAAGCCTGGAAGAATCCACCGCATCCACAAATCCAAGGGAAATCGACACGCGCAGGGTCTCCATGGAGCCGGGCCCGATGACGGTCACCCTTGTCCGTGGAAAACGGGTGGTTTCATCAGCTCTTGTCATGTCTGGTGACACCAAGGACCAGATTCCTAAGGAGGTCACATGCATGAAACAGAATTCCTGCTGTTGGAATTCTCTAGTGTCCAGGGCAATTACCTCTGGTGCCCACAACTCCACAGCACTTCCTCTGTCCTTGAAATTTGCTCTTGGCTTTCTCCACCCATCCACATTTAACAGTCTCTCTAGTGAGGTCCTGGCTCCAACTCACACCAGAGATGTATAAAGGACATATTGTTTCCTACTTCCACACTGAACCCAAGGACGACTGGATTAGATGTTGACCTAATTAGTATGTTGGCCACTCTGCTGATCCTTAAGAAGGGGAAAATGAACATAACAGCACACAGCCTTCATAAAAATAAAACAATATTCAAGTTTCGCACCCAGCTGGAGCACAGAGTCCTCACTGCCCAAAGATACAGCGTGTTTCTGAACTAGCCGAGGGTTGGATTCTGCTTTCCTAACCTGACACCCTGGCATCCTTTATCCAGAGCCCTTTCGTGGAATTTCACATAGAATCACTGCAATCTTAAAATAAAATCTCCTGATCAAATTTGTCCGATATTTTCTATACTGTGCACGTTTCTGCGTGGGCTTTGACAGGAAGTGAGTTTGGTATCAAAGGTTTTTGAAAAGCTGCTTATTTGTAGTGGATAGTCTCGCTCCCCCACTGGCAGGTGCTGCTGGTATGCAATTATGAAGTGATTAGCATGTGAGGGTCTATGTCAAGGGTCAATCCTCTTCTAATTCATGCTCTTCATGTGACCACATGCTGGCTGCTTAACCTCTCTAAGCTCCATTTTTAACATATGTAGAATGAACTTTTAATAATAAAATAGCTGTGAGCTTTGCTAGGCATAAGTCCATCCATCCATCCATCTATCCATCCATCCATCCATCCATCCATCCACTCCTCCATTGATAGGGGTGTTTTAAGGATTAAAAGAGACAATGCATTTAAAGCATTTCATCTAATGTGCATGGTGCAGTGTCTGCCCTGTAATTGTGAAGCGACAGCCATTACTGCTGTACCTTGTGTGAAAAGGATCACCAGCCATACCCTTCTTGAAAGACAGGATCTATGATTAGGTTTCTCCCATTCCAAACACTTCAGTGGTTCTTGATTGCGGAGCAAATTAAGCACACATTCTTCATCCTGCCACTGTGCCCTTTCCTGGCTCACATTATCTCAGAAAGCTTCTCATCCCCCACAGAGCCTGTCATTTTGTTTCATCCAAATCCCTGCAGCCCTGTACTTACACCACAGTGTGAACACGCTTCATTGTTATTTTTATGCTTGTCGTAGAAAGGCCTCCCTTAAATAAATTTTATACATTTTTGCGAGATCCTGGCAAAGAGTTGTACACATGGTTGGTGCTCAATAAATGCTTGAATGGCACCTCAAATTTGGTGTGAGAATTATAATTTACTCATTAGTTTGATTAGTTTGACAGCCCTTGGTGCAACATATGTGTCTTTTCTTTTTAAATTAAATTTTTATAGATTAGTTGTTTACATGGTTTAAAACTAGACAGTTTGTGGGAATCTGCAGCGAAGAGTCTTTTTCCTTTCTCATCTCTCATCTGCCTAATCCTCAAGCCTCCTAAATATATAAAAAATGGTTCCTGGTTTCTCACGGATTCTTCCAGAGACTTTCAGAATATGCAAACAACAATAACAACAACAAATGCCCACTCTCTCTTTTTGCTACAGAAGAGGCAGTTTTGCTGTATGGTTCTTCTGTTTGTTTTCATTTGGCAATATATCTTGGGAGTATATTCATAAAGTTAATTAGAGCTCTATATTATATAACAGTGTTATAGGACCAGGAGGTATCTATCTAATCCCTAAATCACCGAGTCCTGGAAAGGTGAAGTCAATTGTGCGAGGTCACGATGGAGCCTGGACCTCCCTGTCTCTACTGTTCTCGATAATATCTGGGATAGTTCTCCAGGGGAAGATGAATCTGTGTGATAAACACAAGCATTTGAAAAATAAGTCATCCTCACAACATACAATATTATAAAGTAGAAGAATACCTTCTAATCCCTATAAAAGTGCACACAGTGTGCAGGGAAATGTGCTCCATTTGTGTGTTGGTGCTAATTGAGAATTCCTGCACAGAACAGCCTCTGTTGCTATGGACACCGTCCTGGAGAGGAGGTTTAGAAATTCCTCCACATGCCTGCATGTACCAGAGAAAGCCTGCCTTCCCCTTTCATTCCCAAAGAAATCTCTGCATGTGGGTGGAAAAGAAATCACCCATCGCTGCAATAAACCAGCATTGAAACAAACACGCTTACAAACGGCCTCTGCAAGGACCTACATTTGAAAAATGAGTCACCCCTAGTTACTTAAAACAAGGCCACCCTGCCTGTGCTGTGCTGAACCCTGGCACTGTCCTGGAGACCGGGGGTGGGGGGCTGGGCTGCTGTGTGTTCTGTCTCCACTGGGTGCCGACTCCCACATGGCCACTGCTCCCCTTTTCCATAAAGAGGTTACCCGGATGCCAGACAGCTGGAGACAGGAGCTGCAGGCTACGGCGGGACGCTTCTGAGTGATGGGTCAGCTGTAAGCCAGGGAGAGGACAAGGGCATCCTTTGGCACCCAGGGTGCTGCAGTGTGAGCTTAAAGGAGCAACTTCAAGCAGTGCCTGACATTCACGCAGCTGTTGACGGCTGCCACCATGTGTGCGGGGGCCCCGTAGGTGCAGAAGCACATCCTGAAGCTTACACTGTCCCCACGCGGCCCCTGCTTTCCCGCCCCCAACCCCAAACAGGGCAGATATGCTCAGCAGACGCTTCGCAGAGGAACAAAGCCAATCTCACGCTGGCTGTGACAGGCAGGGGTTGTCACTTTGTGTTCATCTGAGGGACACAGCAACATAAAGTTCCAACAAAGTGAAGCTGGGGACATAGAAAAATGGTTTCTTCCACAGTTTGGTGGCACTGGCTTGTTGGCCAGAGCTGACCCCAAACCTCAGGCACCCAGGTGACATCTGACCCATCTTTTTCAATTGGGCTATTGCAACACTTTTGTGAGGGTCACTTTTTTGGGGTGCTTGGGATCGAACTCAGGGCCTTGCACTTGCTAGGCAAGTGCTCTACCCCTGAGCTAAATCCCCAACCCCATGTGAGGGTCACTTAAGAGAGCTCAGAATTAGGGACACTAACACAACTTGGAATTCCATGAGGTGGGGTAAGACTTTCTATTGGATTATAAAAATAGAAACAAATTCTTCAGTCAACTTACATGATCACCACTTTATGTCCTCATAATATAAGGATTTGGCAGACAGGACAAATGACTGAAATGCTCAGAATGCCTTAAATAACAGGAAAAAGGGGTCAACTATCAAAAACAAACAACAGGCAAGCAAAATCAACCCCATAACACTGTAACATATTTCCCAGAGGAAAGGAGTGTTAATTAACATTTATAATTGTTTTTCCAGTACATGGGATTGAACCCAGGGCTTTCAAACTGAGGCACATCCTCAACCCTTTTTATTACTTATGTTGAGATAGTCTTGCTAAGTGATTACACGACCTGGGCTGCTGGACTTGAACTGGTGACTCTTCTGCCTCAGCCTCCCAGAGTGCTAGGATGACAGGTGTTCACTACCATGCCCAGCTTTCTAAAATTCTTTAAAGATGAATATCTGAGTAACAGTGAAAGGTACTATACTCAACCACTATATAGAAGATAGAATTGGAAGTTAAAATTTTAAATGTGTTAAGTAATCATTCAGACCAAAAAAGATAAAAGGAAAAGTGTGAATACTGGCTTCTGGCTTCTTGGCAAGTGTGTGAGCCCTGCGTGCATTTCACGAGCAGGGGGCACCTCGGGGCACATAGGGCAGGTGCCCTTTTGGAGCGCTGGCATGGAAGCGGACCACAGGGACAGATGCCACTGGCATGCAGTGGCATGCTTGACACTAACTGCCCAGATTAGGGGACCCTTACGCAGTCCAAAGCCTAAGGCAGGAAACACTCATTACAGGCTTCAGCTGCCTGGCGTGACCTCTCTTGTGCACCAGTAGACCCTGAGCACTCTCCGCTGCACAAGTGAGTGGGCGTTGTCCAAGGTCCCCATGCCAGGTGAAGGCCCCTCGCTCCCATCATTAGTAATCCTTGGTCTCCTGAAGGCGAAGTCTTACCAACCCCAGTAGTGTCCCAGGTCGCTCAGCCCAATTATAAAATTCTCCCAGTGGAAACATCACCATTACTGCCGAAGATAACAGATTGGATTATCACTTTAACCTTTTCTATTATTGGAACAGGAGCGTCTTATTTTCTCCTATTCTGTAATGTCATCTGCTATTATTTATTGATGCTTTTATGTTATATCAAAGGTAAGGATGACTCAATCTTCAGAAAATGTAATTTAGCACTGCAGTTTTGCAAAAGCCAGCTGCAGTATTTGACCTGACATGTGGCAAGCTTGTGGCAGCCGCATACTCCGCCCCTGTGGCTGCTGTGAGCTCACAGGATGACCAGGGAGACTGCAGACTGGAGACAGGGCATTCGGGAGAGGACTTGTGTTCTGCTCTAGAATCTCAGTGCAGAATGCCGGGACATCTGTCCCTCCCTGTCATTATACTGACTCCACAGGAATAACAAAACCCTGTCTATACTGTGTTTTTCGCCTCTGCATTTCTGTCTATCACATATGAGTAACTGCTATTCTCCTCAGTATGATTTATGAGCTCAGTATGATCTACTTTTTGGAATTTTTTTCTTACAAAAAATGCTAATTTTTTTAAACAAATGTGCCTCATTTCCAGCTGGGTTGGTAGTGATACCAGACATTATCCTCACAGAATTTTCAAACCGGTTTAAGTAAGAAGGCATGGGATACTTGTGGATTTCTTGTAAGTCACTTTTTTACTTTTGCACGTTTGTAAAATGAATAGGGGTGCAGGCAAGACAAATCAGTCCAAGACTCTTGCCAATATGAGTGCCCTGATAAATAACCTTCTGAAATAACATGGAATAAAAATGGAATTTATATGTACATCTTCGGTGGTTCATTCAGGAGAGGATGAACTTAATGCATTTCAATAAATCCAATAAAGTAAATGAGGGTAAATACGTGTGATTTGTTGTCATATGAAAGACAGGCTGATTCATCAAGACAGTGAGGGATTCTGCATTTTTTTAAAGCAATTCTTGGTTGAAAACAAAGTTAAACATCTTTATTTTTTTATTTATTTATTTTTTTTGTGGTACCAGGGATCGAACTCAGGGCCTCATGCTTGCAAAGCAATCACTATAACCACTGAGCTAATCCCCGGCCCTAAACATCTTTAAATAAGGAGCCAACTCTGAATTGTGCTGTATTTGACCAGCTTAAGGGAATCCAGCATCTTAGCTCTCCAAGAGGAGGAGTTTACATACCTAAAGTGATGAAACGTGGGTGCCCGATGCCTCTGGAGACCTTGAGCTTGTGTGTGTGTGTTTGTGTGTGTGTGTGTGTGTGTGTGTGTGTGTATGCGCACATGCGTGAGCTTTTGGTACCGGGATTGAATCCAGGACCTTCCCACTGAGCTACATCCCAAGCCCTTTTTATTCTTAGTTTTGAAGCAAGGTCTTGATAAATCACTAAATTGCCCACGATGGGCTCAAACTTCTGATCCTCCTGCCTCAGGCTCTCAGAGTGTTGGGATGACAGGTGTGCATCACCACACCCAGCTTCTTTTACAGCTTGTTTTTTCTTTTTTTTTAAATAGGAGGTGCAATCTGGAGAAAGTGGGGTGAAGTGTTTACTGCAATTTCTTGCAGTCTTCTGTGTAAAATATGTTGCATGTGCCTTCTACAAATAAAGCCCTGACTGAAGTAAAACTCACATCCACAACTGAAATGTATCACGTCTATAATTTCATGACTTACACACTGACACCCAAGCACTGGGGACATGCTCTCTACATTTCTTGAAAAACAAAGCCAAAACACGGAAACATTTGGTACCTCAGATATAGCAGAGGCATTCGGGGGTCAATATGCCCAATGTGGAGCTTGCTGTGTATCCCCAAGCCTGTCTCCATCCTGATCCGGTGGCTTCTCACCTGCCTGGTCAGTGGTGGAGGTTGGGCACCAAGTGCTGGGTGGACAGATAGGTGTGTGTGAGTCCCAGCCCAGCTGGAACCCAAGGGGCTTTGTCAGGATCCCTCCATAAAGCAGAGATTGGACCCATTATAGTTTAGATCTCGATGTTTCTGAGAGCCTCATGTGCTCATAGATGGAACTTTTAGAAGTGATTTCATTATGGGGGTATATAGCTGACTTGTGGGTAGAAGGTGGAGCCTGGTCAGAAGAGGCTAGTCAGAGGGGCACGGCTTGGAAGGGTTTATCTCCTTCCTGGTTCCTCCTCTTGCTCTCTACTTCCTGTTCCCCATGCCATGAGCAGCTCTCCTCCGCCAAGCCCCTCCGCCAAGCCACCCTGTCTTGGAAGTGACTATGACTGAAACCTCTACAAATTGGGCAAAAGAAACCTTTCCTCCTTTCAAGTTGCAGGTGTTGGGTATCGTGTCCCAGCTCACAAGTAGTGAAACAGAACCTGTCTGTCCCCTGTCACTGTTGCAAGAACTATGTTAGGGTAAAGAGTGATTAGGAGACACTGGCCCGCAGTCTGGCACTGAGCATAACAATTACAACAGTGGTGACAAAGGAAACCAGAAAAAGCAGAACTCATGGAGTCTGGGACGGGGCTGCGGGCCCTGGCGGGGATGACAGTCATCATTGTGCCTACCAGGGACCACCCGTGGAGTCACCTGCCGTGTGGTCAGTGGGATCCCACAAGCCAGGGACCCTGCCTAGCCCACAGCTTGTTCTTGTGAATTTTTATGGGAATGCTACTGCAACTGCTCACCACAAGTTAGCCCTGCCTGCTTCTGTGTGGGGGCGGCAGAGGTGAGCAGGGTCACCAGGGAGCGTCTGCCTGATGGAGTCACTCTAGACAGCTTGGTGGGCTCGCCAGGTTTGGGAGAACCGGGCATCCTAGCACTTAGGAGTGTCCAAGTGCAAAAGGTGGAAACGGAAGCCCAAGGTGCAGGGAGGGGACTTCTGCAGTTTAGATGTGGTGCTGTCCCCTTCCGTCAGCTTCTTGCCTGGTTTCAGAGAGAAAGGAAGAGGTGTTAAAGCTATGCCCATTTGGAAGAAAGAGCGCAGCTCAGGAGAGACTGCATCATGGGGACAGGTGTCAGGAAGAGGGAAAGTGAGAGAACGGGAGCCTGTGCCTGAGGCACACGGACGGGGCCTCCGTACCCTGGTCACCCGAGGAAGTCCTGTCTGTCATGAGACCCAGTGCCAGACTCAAGACCAGCCCCTTCCTGAGGGACGTGCAGCCAGCCTGGGTGGTCTTTCAAGTGTGTGTCTGGCCAGCCAAGACTGGGCTTGAACCAGGCTTATTACCTGATGGCAACGAGACCAACTCTTACTAACATGCCTGACATGCCGCTTGTCTCTTTGGACAAACATGAGTTTGACGATATTTCAGAGGACAGATCAGCTTACTCAGAGGATCTTCATGGTGTAAGTGTCTATCCAAACCACCCCAGTGTCCTCCCTCTGCCCAAGTACACTGTGTATACGGGGACGGGAGGGGACAAGACTGTACTATTCATGACTTGGCTCAGCTTGTGACATATTATGTGGGTTTTCAGGAATGACCTTCCCTTCAGCAGTCTTCCCTCCTTCCTGGTCAAGTTTAACTGAAATGCCTCCATGCTACTGAGGCAGATTAGGACACGGCAAAGAGGCTAGACAGTAGGGCGTGACCTGTCAATCACACAAAGCTGTCCAGTCATAGCACAGAAGCAGAACAGCTTCTGACTGACCAGATCTGACATCCAAAGAAGGACACTGGCCATTGACTTCACAGCCCTCTTGTTCTTGCAGCAGTCTGTCCTTCATGCAGGGTGCATCTTCTCGTCTCTTCAGAGGACTTCTTCTTCTTCTTAAGCACTTTTTTTCCTTCTTTCTTGTCTTCTTTTACCCTTTTTTTTTAACATTAAATAAACATTGAATTTATACGTTTGTCGCTTGTTCCATCCAATCCTTTGGTGAAAAGGACCGCTGACCACCGCACCGTCCGAAGAGACTGCTATATTCTTCCTCTGAGCTCCATCCACACAGCTGTCTCCTGTCTTCTGTTCCCAGGTTCTCTTCAGGCGGGACCATCTCCTTCCACTGTCTGCAGAATCCCCAAACAGCTGTCATTCATTACTTTTATTTGGTTGGATCCAAAAAGATACAGCATTTGATTGTATAATGTCCACAGCGCCTTTTGTCTTTGAGGATGGTGAGTACCTACTTTGTTACTGGGATTTGTGGGCTGCATTGTCTCCACTGACTGACTTTCTAGCGAAGGATATTGTGCTGTGTGTAGGTGACAAATCGCTGACCATTGGCTGTGCTCAATTTTCTGACTGAGGCACATGACGAGCCTTCCTCTGTGTCCCTGCTGCAGTCTGGTTTTCCTGTCAGTACTTGAGGGTGGCCATAACAGGGGTAAGGGACATAGTGCGAAGTGGACCATCCTTAAATTTCTCAAAGTCCTCAAAGTTTCTCAAAGTCTCACTTTATCCAGGCCAAACTGCCCCACAGGGTTGGTCACAAGGATCAGCAGAAATCTGTGAAACTGTGAGTGCAAACAAGTCACCACGATAAAAATCTGATCCTTGGGTTGGAGATGGTGGCACCTACCTGCAATCCCAGCACTCTGGGAGGCTGAGGCAAGAGGATGTCAAGTTTGAGCCCAGCCTGGGCAACTTTGTGACTTACTGACAGCCTGTCTCAAAATTTAAAAAAGAGCTAGAGAAGTAGTTCAGCACGAAGGCCTGGGTTCAAACTCTCGCGCTGCCTCTCCCCGTCTCTGCCCTAAAGCGGATCCTCTGCTGCTGTGAGTGCTAGTTAGGGTCAGCCCGGCCTGTGATGCTCCATCCGGAAGGAGAAGCCAGAGATGTGGCCTCCGGAGCCCTCGGCACAGAGCGCTAACACATTTGCAGATCTGGTCCTGACCCAGAGCTGTGGCAGTGCCAGGCTCCCAGCTGGGAGGAGCTTGGCCTGGGGGTCAGGTGGCAAGGAAAGGGGTTGAGAGGGAGTCACTCGGGGAAGAAAGCCCAGAGTACTGTAATACAAGCAGACTTTGGGTTTTGAAGGACAGATGGGCAAGGCTGCACGGTGTGCCTTTACTTTAACTTTCCTAACATTTTTCTAACAAAAAAGCAAACAAAAAAATGAAGCGATTTTAAGCCGCGTCCCAGTCAATACAATTTCCTGCAGTACTTGAGATGTTTTAAGAGGTCATGATAGGGAGAGACACAGCAAGTTAAAGCAACTCGGTAGGAGAGATGTTCGGATTTCATTAAAGTTTTTGATTAAGAATTTAATAGACAGTGCCTTGCTGCAGAGAAATGGATTTTTAAAATTCTGTCTCTGTCTCTGTTCTCTGTGTCTCTGCGTCTCTGTGTCTGTCTCTATATCTGTCTCTCCTTTCTCTCTCCATCTCTCTCTCTCACACACACACACACACACACACACACACACACACACAGAGATGAGGAAAATCAGCCATGTGTGGAAATATAATTTCAGGAAGGCAGATTCACAAAAGTACATATATATATGTGCGTGTGTATGTATATCCCTTTCAGAATAAATTCAGCGCTGAAGGATTCTAAATCAAGGCACGCGTCACCAATCTGTAGCTGTGGAGACACAGGAGAGTCTGCGTGCTCTGGCTCAGCCCCGCAGTGTCGAGCTCTAGTGGGCCCACAGGGTCCTGCGCTGAGCGCCCATCTGACTGTGTCCCTGCCTCAGTGCTTGTTTCTATGAGCACATCCACCCTCTAGGATCCCCCACTGTAAAAACAGTCTTCATTGGCCTCATTATTTGCTTCCAGTGCCCATCTCCACGCCCCTTCATGGAAGAGCCTACAATTGTGGGGTGTGTAGTTTCTTAGTCCACTCGCTGGGCTCAAATTTGCCCTGTAATCCATTGTTGCTTCTGACTCTGTGGTTCATTGGCACAGATTTTGTCAAAGTTGCTGAGGACTTCCCCATTTCCACAACCTGGCAGTCGTCTTTGGTCCTTACCTTGTCTGCTTCTCCTTTCCCGCCTCTTCCTGCCATCTCTCCCTGCCTCCCTTCCTTCCTTCATTCCCCCAACTCCATGGTGCCTGGAAATTCTCAGATGCCTCTCTGGCCTCCTCCTTCTTGATTTCCACATTTTCCTGGGCTTTCATACTGAGTGCCCAGTAACCTGGCTCCAAAGTGGAGAGCTACCTGCAGAAGGGACATTATGATACTCTTGGTGGAGCTGGGTATGGTGACACATGCCTGTAATCCCAACACTCTAAGTGGCTGAGCAGGGGGATCACAAGTTCCAACCCAGCCTAGGCAAGTTAGTGACTTAGGGAGACCCTCTCTCGAAATAAAAAATGAGAAAAGAGCTGAGGATGTAGCTCAGGGTGAAGGCCTTGGACTCAATCCCCTCTGCCTTCATTCCCTGGAAAGATGATTTTGGTAGATAATCCTGTAAGGAAGTGCAGAAAGCAGGAAGCGATCAGAGAGGCCAAGTGTCTACATGGCTGCAACAGAGGCTTCAAAAGTCATAGTGCGGTGCTGGGGCTGAGAGGGTCCCTCAGAGCCAGCCTGGAGGACGGAGGGCTGGCGGGCCTGCCATCCTTAGTGAGTGGTCCCGGCAGCCTCCTGGGGAGCATGAGTAGGGGAAACACTGCCTTTGCTAAGGGCGCTTCCCCACGAGGGGCACTGCTATGAGCAACAGGCAACCCATGGTCCTGGAGGCTGGCACGTGGGGGTGTCAGCTCAGAAGAAGAGTCCGAGGAGCACGCAGAGTCACTGCAGCTGACACCTTGCTTGTGGTGCTGTTTACAGCAGAATGATCTCATGTCATGGAGGTCAGGGTGGAAGGCCAACTTGTTGGTTTGGGGATTCACCTGGAGGATGGGTGGAACTCACTTCCGGGTGTGGCCGGGTGGGTCATGGAGGCATGACCTTGGGGTCTGTATACGGGGTCCTTCCCTTTCTTCTCTGGCACTGTTCCCCTCTCTGCTTCCTGGCCACCATGAATTAAGGATCTTTGCTCCACCCTCCTGCCATGATGCTCCTGCTTTGGAGTTAACTGACCATGCACTGAAACCATGAGCCCAAGCAAACCTTTCTCTTTTACCTTGTGGGTGTTGTGTTCAGCGATGGGCAAGCTGACTTGTGTGTCTCAAACCCAACATCCTCACTGGGCTCTGGAATTTTATCTGCTTTCTCAACTTCTCACTGGTGTCTAAGCACATCACCAGTGACAGAGAGTGCAGCCTCCCCCCCACCCAACAACCTGCTTCTCTCCATGAAGAAGAAACAGTGTCCAGTGCTAAGAGGCACAGGGCGGTCAGGGATGGGGATCCATTTGACGTTTGAGTTTCAAGAACTTGGGGAAAAATGAGGGAATTCTTGAACATAAAGCTGAATTTGAAGAGTCTTCCTAGCAGAGAGAATCATGCGTGCACAGAACACATGCTGCTAGTCTTACAAGGACACATGGGGGCAGCAAAACAAATTATCAAATGATACATCTGTATCACCAAGAAGAGGCACAGACCTGAGCAGAAACCTGCAAGAGAACTTCAATCGTGGGCGAATATTTCCTCTTTATTATACATTTATGTATAATTTATCTCAAAATGTTCAAAAAAGAGGATGGTGTTAAAAAAAAAACTAAACAAAAGAAGCTTGCATGTTGCATGGAAGCCTCGGCACCTGTCCTGTCTGTCCCACCCTCCTCTGACTGTCCGGTGATGTTACTCCCCTTTGGGGACAGTACACTGTACCTGCTTTTCTTATTGCTTCTGGGAAACACCAGGGTGTGGGAGGTCTGCATATCCAAACAAAAGTCTGCTCTGGATGTTCCCTGAAATGTGCAAATGTGGGACTACTCTTTCTTTGCCAGCTTCCCAAGACGCAAGAGTATCACAGCAAGGAAAATCAGACAAACCAGGCAGAGGGTTGAAGGTGGGGGCATCCACAGTGGAGGGGCCCTGGGGCTGCGGTGTGGACAGACAGAAAATGGGCCACACTTCCCAGGCTCATCTCGCCCTTCCTCCAGGCACAGCGGCACCAGGGCGCGGGCTGAGGCCGCCCCCACAGAAGCACAAGGAAACAAACCGCACAAAGCAAACCCGCCGGGGTCTGCCTTGAGCTGTGCACAAGTAGGCATAGGAGCGGGAAATACTAAGGCACATTTCTGTCTGCTGTTCTCACAGGACATCTCTAAACTGAGGGGCTAAAAGGACTCCCTGGCACCCACCCATGTGGCCACGTGTCCTTTGGCGTGACTAAGGTCCATGCACAGTGTCCCAGCCTCCTCCCCTGAAGCCACTTCATGAGTACCACACCTAACCACGCCAGAACACGAGCCTGATACCGGATGGAACAAGAGCATGCTCACTTCCTCATTTACAACACCAGGAAATGGTTTACAAAAGAAGCATTGCTTAAATCTGAACCCCAAATTCACCAGTCAAGGAAAGTGCTGCACTGAACTCTGCCCTACACTGCTCACCCCAGCCTGAGCATCTGGTCAGTAGAATCTGCCTGTGACACAGGGCGGGGAGGTGCCTGCCGGGCGGGGAGGTGACCTGTCCCCGGGGTAGACAGTCGGAGTGCGTTCCAGAGTCCCTGAGGCTCCAGATGGAACCGTGCACCACACGGTTGTGTGCAGCCGATATCAGTGGCCTGCTGTTGGATAAAATGGTACCCTTATTTTTCAGTTATTCTTCCTTAATGACATTAAGTGACCAAGCAAGAAAACCCCAACAGGAGGAAGATCATCGGAATACAAAATAAGAAGTAAGTTATGTATCATCTATCTCAAAATGTTAAGTAGAATTAAGAGCTGTGGTTCCACCAGAGTGAGGAAGTTGTTGGTGACAGGAAAAACATGGTGACAACTCCCCAAATTATAGACCAACCAGAGTCAGTAACAGGAAGGACATGGAGGGATGGAAAATCAACAAGTTTGAAAATCAACAAGATCTCATTTTAAAACATGGATCTCTTCCTTTTTTTTTCTCCTCTTTGGGGTATGAACTTGACAGTGGAAGAAAATAACTGAGAGAATCATATCCTGATTGAAGATGTACTTGAAGATAACTTAAGCAAAATACTTGGGGCATTAAAAACTGAGATCAATAATCTATTCAGAATTATTATGGCGGAGGCATAAATAAGGAAAGACACTAAAAATCAGAGATTCCCAAAGAAATTCTACTCAGATGTCCAGCAGCCATAAAAACCAATTACAGGGATTCTTGTTATAAATAAAGAAGAACTGGAAATATTTTTATACCATGTGCAGCCATTCAAAATATTTGAAAATTACCTGCAATTTAAAATTGAGAAGGCAATAAATTCTGTTGAGTATATTCACTACATACTATAAGTCAATATAAAATAATTCTAATCATTTTGATCACCATTTTTTAAATGAAACTTGAATTTCTATGACAAAAGGGAAAAAACTAAAAATAGCAGTTGTTATCAATATCATTCTCTACTCCCCCCAAAATAAAGTACTACAAGAAAATATCAAATACTTTCCCTGCAGTTGTCCAACCAAGTTTACAACATTGATGTTTATATAATGAGTAAAACAAGATAACCTGAAAAAAGACATCTTGTGGAAGAATGATTGTGGAATTAGGAGACCTTTACCCACAGCAACGCCTTGCACAGCACACATTCACCCGATTCTCCCAAAGTTTCACTGATGAGGTTAAATATGTAATTCTATGTTAAGACAGGATTTGGGGCAGGAGCTGGTATATCTCGCTACTGACTAAGCCTGCATTTGTGTTGAAGCTTTATGCTATCTCAGAGTAATAGCTTCAAACCAACAGGAAATGTTTCTTGCATATTTTTTCCCATGGTATGAAATGGATGCTTGATGTGGCCGAACAAAAATCAATAAAAATGGTGCAAGAACAACTTGCTAGGTAATTTGATGGGTGCAAATACAAATTGGAATAATGTATTGCTTTAAAAATCACGTGGTGCTTTTCACCTACCTAAAGGGACACTAATGAATTCATGTTTACCATCAATAAAGAATAATCTACGAAAAATACGGGGTAAGATAGAAACCCATACATATCTCATCTTATTTGGGAGTCATTACCACATAGAAATTAAAGGAAATCAAAAATTCAGTTTTTATGTAATGAATGCATTAAATGTACATGGCATACCTTTCTTATACTTATTTCCCCTTCTCTTCCTCACCACTTGCCCTTGTTCCCTTGGACCCTTTTCCTATTGCAAGATATCTAGCCCCTGTCCACCCATCCCTCATTATTCTCTTTGTTTGTACTTTGCCTCACTCAAATGAGAGCTACCATATGGTATGGAAACTTGTGTGTCTGGTTTATTTCACTCAACCTTATATTTTCTTTTTTTTGGGGGTTTTTTTTTTTTTTTTTGGTTTTTTTGGTGCTGGGGATTGAACTCAGGGCCTTGTGCTTGCTAGGCAAGTGCGCTACCACTTGAGCTAAATCCCCAACCCCAACCAACCTTATATTTTCTAGGTGTATCCCCTATTAATGTCTCAAATTTGTCATTCTTCATAGACAAGTAGTATTCCATTATATATTGATACATTGTCTTTATCCAATCATCTGTTGAGGAGTAACATGAGCTAAGATTAATATTAACGAGAATGAAAATGTGGGATACCACATTTTCTTTATCCATCTGTTGAGGGGTAACATGAGCTAAGATTAATATTAACGAGAATGAAAATTGGGAATTAGAGGGTGGGGGGAGGGATTAAAACAAGAAACAAGCTGTACTATGTACATGTACCCATTCTCCAAGATGATTGTGAACTGCATGCATACTGAAAACGTACTAATAAAATTTAAAAAAAAAATTAAAAGACATAATCTTCATGCAGGACACTGGATTAAGTCTTTGTATTCTAAAACATGTGTCAAAGATGAAATGGGAACTTGTCTATGCCACAAAAAAGCCTTCACTATTCATGCTACAAGTGGGGCAGGAAGTCTGCCTTTAGGACACCCAGATCAAAGCTGGCCTGCATTTGACCGCAATGCATCCCTTATTTGACCTTTGCTAGGGACAAGAGTTAACATCAAAATTGGCACAAATTGGTAACGCTAGTTTCATGTGCTTACAAATTTATATATGCATTATTTTGAGACAGGGTCTGGCTATATAGTTCAGGCTGGTCTTGAACTCACTGTGCAGCCCATTCTAGCCTGGAACTTATGGCAATCCTCCTGCCTCAGCCTCATGAGTGCTAGGATTACAGAATGTGCCACCACGCCTGGCTTTCTATTTGCATTTTCTTCAATACAATTGTGAGTTAATACAATGAATTGTGAGTTTTGTACAATTTCAAGTGTGAAAGCTAAGTCACATTAACTTTTCTTGAGTCAGTGTCTTGCTATGTAATTCAGGTTGGCCTTGAACTCACTATGTAGCCCAGGCTGGCCTCAAACTCACAGCAATCCTCCTGCCTCAGCCTCCAGAGTGCTGGCATCACAGGCATGTGCCACCATGCCTGGCTCCACACACTGACTTTTATACATACTAAATGCAAACTGGAAAGGTGGTGTTTGTCTTTAATCCTAGCTGTTGTAGGTAACTGACAGGGAAATTTGGTTTCTGAAATTTAACAGAAGAAATATTTATGTGACTCAGTGTGCATGTGCATGTGTGTGTGTGTGTGAGAGAGAGAGAGAGAGAGAGAGACGGAGACACAGAGACAGAGAGACAGAGAGACAGAGACAGAGAAGGAGAATAATGGAAATTTAACCAATTAAAAAGCCTGATATTTAGAGATAAGGACAATAAAGATCATCCTGAAGAGTGGCCGGGCTCAGGCAGACCCTGTTAGGATTGCTTCCTCATGGCCAGGGCACAGAGCTAGTTCACTCTCCCCACGAGCCTCAAGCGAACACGCGTTTCTTGCTAATCATCTTATTTTCTATCGGGAATGGGTGCGGCTCCACCCTCTTTGCTGCCGCTCCGGTACTGGGCGGTCCCTGCTCCCACACACCCAGCCCAGAACGCATCTGGGATGACCCTCCCTTGCCCAGTCCGCGGGTCCTCCTGTGTGATGCCGATTCCACCCAGGACTCTATCACAGGCTGTTTGTGGTTAAGGAATGTGGTAACCATAACTTATTTCAAAAGCTAACACTTCCCTGTTTTTCTCCCCTTTCCACTACATTAAGCTTTCCATTAAGGGCTCTATTATTTATTTTTATTTCAAAATATAATTGTAAAGTCAATACAGGGGTCCTTCTCCAGCCCTTTCTCCTAACCCTAAGGTACTGTGGCCGGGAGACAGGCCCTTCACACTGGTGAAGAACAAGTGGGCTGAAGGAAGTAGTGACTTCACAAAACCAGCGTCACAGCAGGAATTTAAAAGGCGCTCAAAATCCAGAATGCAGGTAACTCCTAAGGTATTGGTTGTTTAGACAAAGCAATGTGCATTCTCAAAAAATATCCCACGTGAATCTTTCCCCACTGTGGGACTCTCACCTCAAGGGCGCTGCATATTCACAACCACGACCTGCCTCCGGGGCTCCTGAGTGACTGCTTTTTTAATGTCCTTCATCCTGCTGGCCAGTTCCACCTGCAGCCGACCTGAGTTTCAGCCTCACAGCCGCCAGGTGGTGCTGGCTATCACGGCAGGACCAGACTGGCCAAGAGCAGAGCTTTGCCGCCTGCAGGCCTAGGGGGCCTCGGATCCCATCCAAGGGCTTCAACTGCCAGATTTGTATTACGTATTTAACAACTTAGCTCTTTACAGTTATTTAATATCAAAAATAATTGAGCCTAATGGTCCTTTTTATCAACTGCCCCAGTTGAATATTTTGAGATAAAAATGTTTTCTGATTTGATGCCTGTTTTCTTTTTTTTTTTTTTTTTTGGGTGGTGCTGGGGATCGAACTCAGGCCCTTGTGCTTACAAGGCAAGCACTCTAATCACTGAGCTAAATCCCCAACCCCTGATGACTGTTTTCTTTATGCTTGTGTGTCTTTCTCGCCTTTTCTTTTTCAAAGCCTCTCGGGTTCTTGGTCACAGGCGCAGTCCGTGTGTACCCACTTGGCTATTCCAGCCGAAGGGAGGAAGATAGCTTGTTATTGCCATCTCTTTCTCTTTCCTATTTTTCATTCTTTCCTTCACATGAGATTAAGTGGGACTGGAGAGATCTGCGTAGTGGGATACTAACTAATGACCCAGTAATACCCGATAGCCGCTGTCCCTGGACTAGCATAAAGGCAGTTGTAACTTCGTTATTTCGGAACGGACTCACCCCAACACTGGTGACCTCCTCACCAGTCTTAAGTTCATCTACAAGGCAAGTTTCTAAACAAAACAGAATGCTTAAAGCAAAATGTAATTACTTGAATGTTGACATCTCAGGACATGGGCGAAATTTACCAGTGTGTAAGAAGAAACTTCTTCCTTTGCCTGTCCCTGTCAGAAACCATCCTACATTCTCCACACAACTTATTTTCCTCCCCCAGCATCTGTGGGTCCCGTCCTTGCCACACGCCTCCAGCCACGCTCCTGGTTACAGCATGTGTTATTTTCTTCAACAAACATGGGCAATGTTTTCTTAGTAGCTGAATTTCTAAAGAATTTAACCTTTCAAAGGCAAACTTTATGTACAGTCAGGCGAGGTTTCCTTACCTGAATCATCAAGCTGAAATCATTAGAGGGACACAAAAGGGAGTCTGAAGTAGCACATAACTCTTTCATAGCTCCTCGTCCTCATGATCTACCCCACTTCCTCTCTCAAGACCTTTGCATCACGGAGCGGCCAAGTGATCACCTTATGCCCGCATACACCTGTCCCGTGTCCCTCACCCCTGGGAGTCCACGCCTGGCTGGTGGGGCTCTTTCCCCTGTGACGCCTGCCTGATCCTCCGGCCCCTATGTCGAGGGGGTCTTCTACCACAAGCCCAGTCCTTCAAAATTTCTTTCTAACCCTCTTAAAGATTCAACAACAATTTCTTGCAATTCTTTCCAAAAATACAATCATCTGAGTAAATACACATCCTCTCCAGGGCTCTGAGAACCACAGAGCAGCAGATACAGACCTTTTACTCACCTGAGCATCTCTCTGGTGGTAGGTATTGGGCCTGAAACCTAAAACACACACAGCGAGTGCTTACCGAATGTTCGAATACCGAGACAGGAAAATAGGAGGGGGGAAGGGAGAGGAGGTAGATAAAAAATAACTCAGATGTGTGCTGTGCATGTACCAGCTCACCATGAAGGATGTGATCATTATGCACTGCAAACATGGCCTAACGAAGAAAAAAAAAAGAAAAAAAAATTTTTAAGAAGAAAATAAGTGCTACTCGAGTATGAAGACGCAGTTCATGAACTCTTAATTTAACAAAATGGATGAATTAAAAGCTAATTAGAAATACAAAGAATCAGTGCTTGGGACCACATGCTATTAAAAAGCTTTTGCACAGCAAAAGAAATCACCAACAGAGCAGGGCGAAAACCCACAGACTGGGAAAAAATTTTTGCTAGCTATCCATCGGACAAAGGTCTAACATCTAGAATATACAAAGAACTCAAAAAAATTAAACCTCTCAGATTTAAAGACCCAATCCGAAAATGGGCAACTGAAATGAATAAACATTTCTCAAACGAAGAAATAAAAATGGCAAATAAATATATGAAAAAATGTTCAACATCACTAGTCATCCGAGAGATGCAAATCAAAACAACGTTAAGATTCCACCTCACTCCAGAAAGAACCGCGTATATGGAAAAATCAACCAATAAAAAATGCTGGCGGGGCTGTGGGGAAAAAGGAACACTCCTCCACTGTTGGTGGGAATGCAGACTGGTCCGGCCACTATGGAAATCAATATGGAGATTCCTCAAAAAACTACAACTGGAGGTTCCATTTGACCCAGCTATTCCCCTACTGGGGATCTTCCCAGAAGAATTAAAATCGTCATACCATAGGGATGTATGCACGACCATGTTCATAGCAACACAATTTGTAATAGCTAAGTCTTAGAAACAACCTAAATGCCCAACAACCAATGAATGGCTAAAGAAAATGTGGTTTTTCTACACAATGGAGTACTACACAGCCATTAAAAAGGACAAACTAGAGTCATTCATATATAAATGGATGTTCCTTGAGAACATACTTTTAAGTGAAATAAATCAGACACTCATGAATACACATCGAATTGTCTCTCTGATATGAGAAACCATAACTGTAAATAAGGACAAAGAGGTGTAATAGATATTATATAAAAGGAAGATAATATACAAAGGAGAGGAGTACTAG
>PVJO010004163.1:0-113205 GCA_004026905.1 Hystrix cristata
GGGAAGCTCATTAAAATGCAGGTTCTGACTCAGTAAAGTCTGGCGGGGTCTTTGCTTCTGTGTTTCTAACAAGCTGCTGGGTGATGCCAATGTTCCTTGGCATGGAGCAAACTATGTAGCAGGATGTAGTGTTTTACAAAAGAAATTTTATCTATCTCTCTATATATTTTTAGTTCATCTTGATCCTTGCTGCAATCTAGTGAGGCTGGCAGGTGGGAGAGAAGGCACTTGGACTTTACAGGCGAGTTGCCAACGTGCAGAGAGATGCCATGCCTTGTCTGCCACCCCCTGGGTAGCAGGTAGCACCCAGAAAATGGGGCCTAGGCTTCTAATTAGGGTCCCTGAGCTAGGTCTGGCCCATCACACTGCTTGCCACGAAGATGTGACAACCCTGAGTTCTCCACAGCAGCTCCGCAAACCCTGTTGTGTATTTAATGTCTCTCACATCCCTGCCTTGGAGAGCAGCCTTGAGACCATTGTGACTGGCCCATTTTCCTGAGGTGCCATTGTTCCTGGCCTAGTGAGGTGCCCCAGGAGAACCAAGGACCTTGGAAAAATTGCGTGTGGCCAGAGGTGGAGGCGAAGCTCGCTATTTTCTTGTGCAGGATCAAGTGTACTTCGTGGGCTGTCCTTGGCAGTGAAAATGGGCTGTGTAAATTATACATTGAAATAATAGGGGCTGCCAATCTGCCAGACAGTCTGCGATGGCAGAGACAACAGCTTTATAGGAGAACCATAGGCTGTGCCGGGGCACCGAGAAAACTCTGGAAAGGAGGGGACACTTCTAGATTTCCAGCCAGCCAGGAAATACTCTGTGTGCAAAGCCTTGACAAAGGACCAATGTGCTAAGGGTTTCAGATTTTAAGCAGGAAAATAAAAGAATGAAGTGCAGTCCAGTCAATGAGGGAGTTTCTTGAGAGTGTCTAGGTGGCAGGGATGGGGGTAAGCCTGAGAGCCCAGCCCTTCTGCTGAACAACTAGGAAACAGACCCACAGATGGGGACACTTGCCCGGGGTTATAATGGGCAGACTGGGGCCAGAGTTTTGGCCCCTGAATTGTAGTCTCAAGTTCCTCATCTGGTTCACCTCTGTGCCTTTTTAAGGACCAGCTCTTGTCTGAATTTTCTTAAGCAAGACAAATGGGATCTGGATTTAAGACAGGTGGCAGCAAACTGTGGAGCCTTAGAGAGAAGGACTCATTCAGGGGTGTTACAGTGTGGAGCTTGAGTGTTTTCTAAAGGTCCATGTATTGAAGGCTGTTCCCCATCCCGGTGCTTTAGAGGGTAGTGGACCTGTTATAGGTGGAGTCTTGTGTTGGTCAGCTTTCTGTTGCTGTAACAAAATACCCGAGATCAACAATCTAAAGGAGGAAAAGTTTGTTTTGACTTGCAGTTTCAGTCCATGGTCCTGTGGCCCTGTTGCTTTAAACCTGTGGCAAGGAAGAACATCATGGCAGGGAGCACGTGGTCGGGCAGAGCTGCTCACCTCATGGTGACCAGGAAGCAAAGAGCAGAAAATAGGAGGGGCCAGGATCCCAATATCCCCTTCAAAGACATGCCTCCCAGTAATGTCACTTCCTCTCACAGGGACCCCAGTGACATCACTTCCTCTCACTGCCCTCCCAGTAACTTTACTTCCTCTCACTGTCTTGAGGTGAATAGGCTTTCTCCATCAAATATCTTAATGTACCATGTTACCATAAGCCCAAAACCAAGGGCCCATGCAACCACGGACTCAGACCTCTGATACCATGAACCTAAATAAACCTTTCTTCCTTCTAAGTTGATTGCCTTAGGCATTTTCTTATACTAATGGAAAACTGACTAACAAGAAGGGATACACATGGGAAAAGGCCAAATCCCTGACAGAGGGAAAAGACATATTCCAATAGGTGGTGACATCTTTTGATCCCTGTGCAGGGCAGAGTCTTTCCTAGACTACTATTCAGCTGATGTTGCTATCTGTCTTGCATTAGAGCTCATTGTTTATTTGGCCCTCAGCAAATCTTTGTTAGTTGAATGGGGGGATAAACTGTGTGTACAAGTCATTTTCTTTACAGGTTTGCATCTTCTCCTCCAACAAACTTGACATTTCCTCTCTGTAAGAAAAACCCAATGCCCAGGACTGGTTGTTTTTAGAAATTGGGATATTTATTCTTTTACTTGCTGAACTTATTTATTGGTTTAGGGAGTGTTTTTCACTCTTAGTTCTGAGATTTTCTATGTCAATAATCAGACTTCATATTTCTCACATGTAGAATCTGCCTCATGGTAGTCTCTAACAGATCTCAAATGACAGTAGCTTAAATGACACCCGTAGTAGTTTGTTCCCACTCATCTCTGCTCTGTGCAGCCTTGGTGCCTTCTCTCCTTAGGATCTTACCTCCCTCTGTGGGTCTGAGTTCTGCTTCATCTGCACCCCAGTGGAGATGGGGGGAGAGGGCAGGTCCTGGAAATTCTGCTCAACTCTAACTATAAAGGGTGCTGGGAAACAAGTTCTTTCTCCTGCACAGCTGTTGTCTCCAGTCTTTCCTGTAAGAGGGGGCTGTAGTCTTTGCTACAGCAAGGGAGTTCCACAAATGTTTTATTTGTTTATTTATTTATGTTAGTATTTTATTTGCATTTTTGAAGAAGATACTCAATTTCACAAGAAACACTGATTTTTCTCAAATAATAGAAAAAGCGAAAAAAAAAAAGGTCTATTATCTTAGTAGAAGTCTCTTCAGTAAGCACTGGGCTGATTCAGAGTGGAGGAACCATGAGGCGGAAGTTACACACAGTAGGGAAGTTCAGGTTTACCCACAAGTGCCTTATCTAGTTTGGCTGCAGATGGGCCATCTGAGCTTAACACGGTGATGGTGACTGATGGTGACGAGCTCACAAACAAGCCTGCACAGTCCCGGGGAGTTGGACACGGGCCGGCTCACTCTCCAGGAGGCTGCCTCTGTTGACAGAACTCATCAAACTGCTGCTGCTCCAGTTCCGTCGTGACTCTGTTGAGGGCATAGATCTCTGCTCTCTGTCTTTGTTTCAGCTCTTGCTGGGCTGATTTCTGCTTAGCCTTCTCCACTCTGCTGACAGGTTCTTTAACTTTGGATTTTTCTTTACGTGCAGGTAGGTCCATGGTTTGGCTTCTGAATACGTATTTAACTCTGACCGGGCCTTGGCGTTGGGGTCTCCGCCACGTGGCAGACCAGCCCTACGCGGAGGACACCTGGGCTTTCCCCTTCTGCTGGACCCGGAGCACCGAGCCCACCACTCTTGGACTGGGCAGGCCGCAGAGGATGCTTCATTTATTTATTTATTTATTTATTATAAATTCTGGCTTGGAACTGCCATTGTCAAGGTCATGACCAAGCTGTCACCCATACTGTGTGTGTCCCTCCCACACACCTGCCACTGCTGTCTAGCGCAGTGTGGGCTTGGGTGTTCCTCGCTCTGTGGCTCAGTGACAAGGGCCCTGTCTTCATTCCCTGAGGGTCACTGTGGCATGGGGAGGGACAGAACATACCTCCCCACCCAGGGCTCAGCCTCAGGGACTTGTGTCCTATTATGAAAATTGCAGCCTTCACCGCACAGCCTCGGCAGCCTCTATGCGTCCCCCTTGCCCAGGGCCCTTTGCTCTAGGGTACTGCAGTGGCCCAGCAGGTTCTCCCTCCAGGTCCCGGGGCTCCTGGACATAATCTCGGGGAGTCTTGGGGATAAATATTTGAGCAATGGCAGCTCAGGTCAGATTTGGTAATCCCCGCTAATAGTAATCTTAAAAATACATCTACATTTAAAATGGACTTTAAAAAAATGCACCCAGAAGAGTCTCAGGGAACCTGACTGACCTATGACCGTGTCCCTTTTTCCTGTTAGCCGAACCCACCGGGAAGCTCTAGGCATGTGAGCCTCAAGACACAGTCCCTGGGGACGTCCAGAGGCCCCAGCCGGAACAACAAGGGTGACGACAAGGAGGGCCAGCACTTCCATAGTGCTCACTCAGCACCAGGGACCACTCTGAGGGCTTTTCTTGGGTGGCCTCGTTTAATTTACACAGGGCCGAGGGCAAAGAGCTCATGGAAAGAGGTGAGGCATCAGAGGCCTTCTGGACGGCTCCTGACAGGACAGGGCAGGAAAGGACAGGACCAGGGAGGACTTCTGAGGGCAGGCGGCTCTGCAGGGTGGAGTGGCTTGAAGAGGACACGATCACAAAAAATGTCCAGGCCCGTGGACTGGGAGGAGCAAACCATACTCTTGGATCCAAGGGAACAGTTTATCTCAGGAACCAACAATGGCAGGTGCCATTGTGAGCTGGGAAGGAGGGAAAGCGAAGGGAGGAGGGGTGAGCATGTTCAGACAGGACTGGGACAAGAGCAGGCCCCTGCTTTTCCACGCCTGCTGCGGCCGGTGAGCTGTCTTTAGTCACTACCCCAAGAAGGCCTGCAGAGAGAGTCCTCCGCGGTCAGGAACAGCACCGTTAAGCTCCTCGTGTGTGTAGCAGGCATTTATGTCCCTCGTTTACAACAACACCACAGTCCTGCAAGGTAGAGTCTTGCCTCTTTTTTAGAGATGAGGAAATTGAAGCCTGGAGAGATTGAGTGATTTGTTTAAGGCCCCGCGGTTCATAGGAAAGCACAGGAAAGTGACAGAAAAGTGGAACAGACCATGAGCATAATAAATAATTGTGGGGCCAGACTGGGAAGAGCTGGGGGAAGAATATGCAAGATAGTTCTAAGAGGAAAGCAGGTGTTTTTTAACACTTTGATGGGCAAGGGAAGGGCGGGAGCATTTGTGGCAAGGGGAAGCACATAAGCAAATGACAAAAGCAGGGGTGAAGATGGTTTGGATCCCCCAGCAGAGGAAACTATCCCGATAGGGCGGAGAGGCTAAGCTGAGGAAGGACTTTCCCACAAAATGTACAGGGGTGAGCCGTCAACTGGCTTCAGTAGGACTTAGGCTTTGGCTCAAGAGCTTGAACCAAAAAGCGACAGAATGAAAACACTGACTAGGAAGATTAAAATCCAATGCGCACACTTTCCCACTGCAGGCAGGGCCTTGGGAATGCGCACAACACAACCGTCCAAATCAACTCTTCATAGTGAGCAGCTCCTATCCTAAACTCAATCGCTGCCTAAGGGTTGCCTTTAGTGTAGAGTATAGAGAAAAACAAAGGACTGGGCTTCGAAATGTAGCTGACACATAAACTAGGTGGGTTTCCCCCTTTTTCTAGGTTTAACTGATACTTGTATTACTTACCTGGAGAAACTAATGCCTACAAATAAAATCCGTAAGTGTGTGTGTGCCCAGCACAGCATGGGAGAGGGACCCGTCATTTGGCAGCACTGATGACATAGCTCCCGCCTGGGCTGGACCCCTCCTCCGGGGCCCAGAAGGAGGGCTGGGTCTGAGGACCTGCGGGATGGGGTGCCTAGAATGCACCCAGATGCCAGGCTCTACGCAGACTCCAGTGGATGATCTCTTCCACCAAGATGTGGGGAAGGCCTGGAGGCTGGTTTTGATTTGGTTTTCGCAAAGTTGTCAAATCAAGCTTAAACACGCGTACATGAACTTACCCTGTGGCCCTGGATGAGCAGGAGGAAGGTGGAACCAGTTGCTGAGACAAAGGGTTGGGCGCCTGAGGTCTTTGGACAGGTCCGAGAAAGCCGGCGGTTATCGCACGGCCAGCCTGTAGGAGGCGCTGTGCTAGGTACAGGAAAGAGGCACAGATGGCTGAGGCCAAGTCCGCCCTCAGCTGAGAAACCACAGCTACAGGTTGGAAGGTGTCACCTCTTCAAGGACTTGAGGACGCTCCTGTCCCGTTCAGGAGTAGGTGCCTTACCTGGGCTCCCACAAGCCTGTGTGTCGGCGCTGGCCGTGCCGCTTCTGTGGTCGGTGCTCACCTGCCTAACTTACCCGTCTTCCTATGTTCTCGCCAGCGCTAGTGCGTCCTTGCTGGAATGAGTGTATTAGAAAATTGATTGTCCAGCGAAACAGGGTAAGTGACGTTAAAACCAGCTCAGAGAGAGAATGAGTAATTTTGAGGTGAAATCTAAAAATGTTAAACTCCTAGAAATAGAGTGGAGAAAGATAGTTACCAGGGCCCAGGGGTGGAGGGAATGGGGAGATGTTAGTGATAGGCTCAAACTTGCAGGTCTAAGACAATTCGTCTCTGAAGACCCAATGTACAGCTGGTGGCTGCAGTTAATAGCAAAGTATGTTTGAAATTTGCTAAGGGAGGAGATTTTAAGTAGTCTCTTTTTTCTTGCTATAGCGGGGATTGAACCCAAGGCTTTTGCAATGAGCTACAACCCTAACCCTTTAAAAAACTTTTTATTTTGAGACAGCCTCTTGCTAAATTATTAAATCACAATTGTGATCTTCCTGCCTCAGCCTCCTGGAGTGCTGAGACTGCAGGCACGTGCCACCAAGTCCAGCACATTTTAAGCACTCTTATGATGCATGTATGCATGTAACTAGATATGGTGACAGATGCATTAATTAGCTTGATTATGGTAATCATTTCACAATGTACTGTACATATATACCAAAAAATCACCTCGTATACCTTAAATATATACAATTTTTGTCAGTAGTACCCTCAATAATGCTAGGGGAAAATAATTTTATTTTGGGACAATTTTCTCTCCTGAGAGAAATGATTTACCAAACATCCATCAGCAGCTCAGAAAGAAACCACTTCAGAGTTTCTGGAAATGCAAAATAAAAGACAGACGGCCAGGCACGGTGGCTCAGGCCTGTAATCCCAGCACTCAGGAGGCTGAGGCAGGAGGATCGCCCTGAGTTCAAGGCCAGCCTGGGCTACCTAGTGAGTTCAAGGCTGGCCTGAACTACATAGCAAGAGCCTGTCTCAAACTAACGAACAAACAAAAAACAGACACAATAGAAGAAAAATGAGAGAGAAAATCAAAAGAGTTTCTGGGCTCTGGGGTGACTTTGGAATTCTGGGAAACTGTAGCCATCAAAAGGCTCAGGGGTACCCAGCTTTGGGGACAGGGTGGGCAGTGTGACAGCGCTGTGAGGAGGAAATGCCAGTCTCCTTCAACCTTCTCACTCATGGGGAGGAGAAGGCCACCATAATTCTGGTGGTCTCATGCCCCCTTGGACAAGAGTGGGGCGTGGCTTAGGGTGATTCTGACTGTGGTTGTATCGCTCCTCACTCTTCTGGCCTGTGCACATCGTGGTATCAAGTCCCGGGTGCCCGTGCTTGACCAGTGGGACAACACAGCACTCGAACGGGAGAAAGGCCAAAAGATGACCAGCTGCTGCCTGACTCCAGTGTGGTCACTGGTAGCCCTCTGTGCTTGTCAGGTGAAGAATCACGTTTCCTTTCTCCCTTCCATGTGCTCTCCATTCTTCCTTGACTACTTGTTCTTTTACCTCATTCTGGAAAACATTTCTTAGGCTTCAGGACAATAATAGGCTCTGTAGGTGATGAAAAATGAAGTCCCCACAGTCTATTCTCCAGTTAAGTTCACTCAATTACACTGGTATAATGAGTTGCCACAAGCAACAGTGGCCACACGCTCATACCAGGCCGCAGTGGTTACTTAGCAACAAACTAGAAGCCGTGTTAAGTAGGTGGTGTTTGTGTCCAGGTGCGCGCAGAGCCGGAGCCACCGTTGCATGTGGATGGGCATTTCGTGCACGCAACTAGTTCTTCTCCAGAACTGACTGCAATGTAGTCGTCTAACAAAGAATCGGAAAGCTTGTAGTATTTCTGAAATTGTTTTGTGAGTCTGGAGCTAATTTTAAGAGCCACTGATCTTATCTGCACACAACTACCATTGTGATGTGCTGCACTTACAGCGATTTTCCTGGAGTAGCTTAGAATAGCAACTCTGAAGATCAGCCTTGGTTTCTAAATCCACCGGTCCCTCCTATTTTCTGTCACTTGAGTGATCTTAGGCAACATGCGTTATTTCCATTTTACTTCCTGCAGGAGAACTTCGGAGAGAAGACACTGTCCAGGGTCACAGTAGGGCAACACAGAATTTGAAAGGAAGGAGGGACAAAGGACCATGGACTGCTGCCTGGCTCAGTTGTGGTCATTTGTAGGTCTCTGTGGATTGTCAGGTAAAGAATCATAGTTTTCTCCTCTCTCCTGTAGAATCTTGATTCTTCCTTGACCCCTCACTGGCCCCAGATCTGCCCACGTTGTCATGACTGTGGGACTTATATAGAAGGTTTCTGGTTTGAGCCTCAAATGCTGATAGCTTGACAACTCAGAGATGGTAACCAAGGTGTCCTAGATGTCGGCGACGTGTGTCCCCACTCTTCTGAAGCCCAGCATCCAATGGCTGTTGTCCCGATGGGGAGGGATGTGGGAGGACGTGGAGCTAGGTTGAACACCGTCTACACTGCCTCCCGCATCGCTGGTGTCCGATCAGTATGTTCAGAATGAAGGAATGAATGACCCTAATGCCATGCACAGCTGAGTCTTAGATTTCACCCGCTGAGCAAGAATATAATAGTTTCTGTTACCTGATAATCAGGAGTTTATTTTTTAGTAAATGGCACTACTGACACTACGTTTGCCTGTTGCTAGAGAATTATAAGTTCTCATTGTTCAAATTATTGTTCTTAGTAATTACTGTGGTGACACAGGGAGAGGAAGGGAGCTGCCCCATCGTCTGAACCAGCGAGCCAGGGTGAGTCAGGGATGTGGTTTAGTGGGCACAGCAGTGGAACAGGTGGCAGGTGCCTGAGGCTCTGTTTGCCAAGATGAACGCCATGACAGCACACAGTGTTCAGGATCTTGGCCTGGCCTTTCTGGGAAACTGTGTGGAAGCATTCGGATCCCAGCTCAGTCTGTTCCATCCTCATCCTGAATGCAAGATGTTGTAATGCAGCCCGAATTCTGAGCTGCTTTCTGTCTTTGGGGATGCAGAATCTACCTACAAGCTGGGTCCCCAGCTGTGAATGAACAGAGCCAGGCCTCGCCTCCTGTCCTGCCCGCAATATCAGGTGTGTCCCGTCTCTCCGAGCTGTACCCAGTATGAGGTAGATTGAAGCAATCTTCCCATGGGGACGTCACTCTGTGTTTGTTCCTTAAACCTCTCTCTCTCTTTCTCTCTCTCAATAAATAGCCATCAGTTTCTTGCCAAGCAACAGACACACTGGGAGATGTAAAAATGATTGAGTCACTTTTCCTGATGACAAAGCTCCCCTCATGGGACATAGTGCCTTTTTTCTGTGGCAGCTTTTATTAAAACGTACCAGCAAAAGAGGGGCCTTCATAACTCAGCAATGCACTTAACTTTTGACTGAATGTCAGACATAAGTGTCTTCAAAAATCTTTATACTACTCTGCCTTGTGTCTTGAGTGTCCTCTCTCTCCTTTGCATCGGAAGGGGAGACCTCCATCCCTGCCTCCCAGTGAGTGCTGGTGGCCCAGGACGGAGGAGGGGGGCATCCCACTCTTACTCTCTACCCCACTGTCTTTCTAAGGGGAGTCATAGCACACACTTACTCCTCCCCTCCAGCCTCTGTCCTGCCCCTTGCAAATAATTTCCAGCACTAAAATCAGTTTAGGATTTAACACACATTATAGCAGCTATACTTGCTAACAATTGTATGTCTTGTTTCTCTTCTTAGTTCACAAACTGAGACAGGCAAGGGCGGCATCTCATTCACCTCCCTTTTGTTCTCTCCTAGCTCCAGGCGAGATGCTAGGTGAGTGCAGTGAAGCTTTATAAATATTTCTGCTAGATGGAAGAAGGTTTTTCACATTGAGTTGGAATACATGAGTTGATTCCTTTATGCAACAGAACTGAGATGCAGGACACGAACTGACAGCAGCCTTTCAACTGTGCTTGTTGAAGAGCCTGGCGAATAGATCCAGGATAGATAAACTCAGCCGAGTGACAAATATGTGGCACGGACAGTTGGGACCCCAACCAGGAGCAATCAGGCTGGAGGCAAGCGGGCAGCGCTGCTTCTCTTCACGTCTTTGAAACTGAAATTTCAAAACAAAACACAACTCAGTGCTAGCCTAACAGATAGAAGTGCAACTTCAGAAGCCGGCAAATGAGGGAAGTCTGTCCCTGCTCGGAGTAAATAATGATAATACAGGGTGAGTATCCTTAGCCAAAATGCTTGAGACCAGAAATGTTTTAAATTTTGGATTTTTAAAAATTTTGGAATACTTACATATACACAGTGAGCTATTTTGGGGATGTGGGAAAGTCTGAATACGAAATCATTTATGTTTCATATACATTTATACAAGTCGCCTGAGGTAATTTTATATATTTTTAATTATTTTGCACATAAAATTTCACGGTGCAGAAATTTTCACTTGTGCTCAAAAAGGTTTGGATTCTGTAGTATTTAGAATTTTAAATTTTTGAATTAAAGATGCTCAGCATGTAATAATAACACTAACAATACTAGCATACTCTTAGAATAACTGTGTTCCTGGAAGTGTCTTTAACACTAACTCACTTAATCTTCGGCAGCTCTCCAGAGTCAGTTCTCATTCCTTCTCTGTTCCTTTATAACAGCTGATTTGCTTGCTCTATTCGGGTTGGGACATTGTCCAAAGGAGTGAGGTAAAGTAGAAATGAGCTTTCTCCATCTCGCGATCCCAGGGTCTAGCACAATTCTAGGCACCAGCACTGGATGCATAATTTGCAGGGCCAAGTGCAAAACAGAAATGGGAGACGCTTTTGCAAAAGGAATAAAATAAATACAATAAAATTAGGCAGGGGGAACATAACCATTAAAAGCATTGGCCAGGCCGGTGCATGCCTAGAATCGCCACATTCTGGGAGACTGAGGCAGGAAGATTGCAAATTCAAGCCTAGACTGGGCAATTTAGCAATTTAGCTTGAGGCTGACTTATATATATGGCTGGAGATGTAGCTCAGTGTAAAAACCCCGAGGTCAATCCCCAATACCCCCATTCCTCTCCCAAAAAGTGCTATCCGGGTCCATCCCTGTAATCCCAGCTGTTTAAGACCCTGAGGTAAGAGAATCGCAAATTTGAGGCCAGTCTGGGCAACTTAGTGAGACCATGTCTCAAAATAAAAATTTTAAAAAGGGTTTAGGGGTGCAGCTTAGTGGCAGAGCACTTGCCAAGCATGTGGAAGGCCCTGGGTTTAATCCTTAGTACGGCAAAAAGCAAGACAAAACAGAAAAACAAAACTTAAAGTTTTTTCCTTTCTTATGTGGTCTCCCAACATAAATATTTTTATTTGTTATTTAATGCTGTTTGAAGCAAAGACAAATCAAAAATTTAAATTATTAAAATTTTAGCATTGTCTTTATGTTGTGTGATGCTAGTTGCGTGTGCATTTCCTTCTCATCAAGCCAGGGAAAGGCTGCAGAAACCAAGCGCCTCCTGCTTCTTTCCTGTCCTGACAGACATGCTCTCTACTGCCTCTCTTGGTGGAGGAGGAGGAGCAGGAGGGCGGCCAGGAGGCAAAGGCACCCCATCTTCCCTGCATCTTCCATGGGAGTGCGTGACCAGAGCACATGATGGGGTCCTTGGCCGGTGTTTGCCTTCCTTCATTTGAGGCTGGCCCTGCTGTGAGGGGAGAGTGTGGCCTCTCCGAACACGTTGACCTTGGCCTTACTTTGAGCCTCTCTGAGTGCTCATGTATCCTGGGTTGACCAGAATTCCGTGTTCATGGGGCATCGTCAAAGCTTTATGCAAATGAGGTGACATGGCTAGGCGGGCACATAGAGCACTTTGTCCTCAGCTCCCAGCCATGCCCCACTATGCTGCTGTACTTGGAAATACAAGAACGAAGCTACCACTGACAGCCTCAAGAAGGGCACAGGAGGAAACCAAGCTGTGGACCCGCTGGGGTTGGGGACCCTGTTCAACTGCTCATGCCTCTGGCAGAGTAATTGCTCAATAAATATTTGGTTAATTAATGAACAAATGTTAATTCTTAAGCACAGGCAGGGCTCATTAACCAAAATTCAGTTTTCTATTAATGGTAGACAGAATCAATATATTAATCCCTTGGATAATTTTTTTTAAGTTTCTGAGCCAAGAATTTTAATTTGCTTTTCTTATATGAGATTGGTTAATCAGTTGCAGTGCTGAACAGGCCTGAGTTCCATCAATCCCATATTTTGTTAGGCAGTCCTCAAGAGAGAAGGGGATGGAAATTGACGGGGCATGAAAAATTCATAGTTGGGGGAGGCAGGTGCCTGCAAGGGAAAGATGAATTCTTATGGCGGATAGAGTTTGATGTATTAATAACCACTCTGCTTCTGAAAAGCTCCTATGAACAAATGTATTGAGGCAAAACCACTTTGAAAGTTTGAGGGGCTCGTTATCTGCATGCCGTGGGCTTTCCTAGGGGAGACCCGTATCAATGGCAAGGTGACTAAATGCCATTTAAAGGACTTGAAATGCAGGAGGAAGAAATCCAAGCTGCACTTGGTAGTGCACGCCTGGAATCTCAGCCCTTGGGTGGCTGGAGCAGGAGAATCGCTGTGAGTTCGAGGTGCTTGCAGTCCTAATTCCATTTTCTCTTTCTCGTAAAGGAAGCTCATTGTTAATTAAGCGAATCAGATTTGCAGTAGATTTATTCACTCGACCAGCATTTATCAAGTACCTAATGTATACCAGGCACTGTTGGGTGATGGGACTTTGCAGCAGGATCCAGTAAGTCCTTGTTCCCTGCGAGTTTCCGATTAAATGAAAGCTCAAGGGATGGAGGGGATGAGCTGGGAGGCCCTCCCGTCTCCCTGCACCCCGTGAAATGACTGTTAACATCCTGAGCCCTCAGTGTTGGAGGAAGTCATCTTACCCCACAGGGGTTGTTGTAGCTATGATCGCCATGGTAACAGATAAACCAGAGCTGGAACTTGGGTGTGCACCCCAGCTGTGAGCTGCCTCCTCCTCTGAGTGCCAGCCTGATTTGCTCTCTGTGAAGCGGAAACCACTTCCCTGCATGTGGAATTTGGCTGGGGAAGAGCAGGCAGATGGGAGAGGCAGACAGATAGTAGAGCCACTACAGAATCACAAATGTAAGCTAAGAACTGTGCATTTATTTATTCGACCCTCCTGGTGTGCTGTGCTTGTGGTCTCAATTGTTCAATCCTCGAGATAAGTCTATGATTGGCTGTCCTTGTTCCCCTATTAGAGAGACGAGGAAACTGAGGCTCACTGGGCTGCAGATACTGTCCTGTCTGACAGCAGAGCCAGCGCTCTCCGTGCCAGATGGCTGTGGTTCTGGAATGCAGGTGTGGTGTGTCTGTGGGTTCAGTGGCAGGATGGCTGAAGTGCAGGCTCAGCTCGGGACCTACCCTGTTTGGGGTTGGGGCCAGGAATGCGAACTTGAAAGGATTTTGGAGAGCAGCTGATCCAAGTGAGGCCCAGAAAGGGAAATGACTTGTACAGAACAAAACAAAAGAAGTCAGCTGAAACCTTAACTGCAAGGTCGCTAACTCAAGACCTAATTGTGACCCGTGGGGGAAACTTTTATGCCTCCTTCCCCTGGACAGACCCCAGGATGGTGGTTCCTGTCCCAATTAGGACTGGATCCAGGTCTTCTATGCCAGCTCTACAGACTTACAGGGGATAGAGTGTAGTTTTTGCAGGGAAACAGAACATGGATATGGTAGGTCCAACTACCGAAGAGTTGTTTTTCATTTATGACCATAAGGCTCCCTAGAACTGGTGCCCCAGTCAAAAAGAAAGGAAGAGAGCTTATTATATTTTCTTTCCAGTGTTCCTGTCTGGAAGGCCAACCCACTTCCCAGCCCGGTCACCAGGGCAACCGTGATCACCCCCACCTTGACAGACAAGTATATACGCAGATTCTTGCACCCACATCCAGGGCCTCGGGACCCAGCCCTATAATCAGCCTCCCTCTGCCTCTGCAGGCAGCCAGCAGCAACAGCCAGAGGCCCGTCACCCCATCACAGTTCTGCAGACACCCACCCCCCAAGCTCACACACCGAGATCTGCTTCCCTCGCCCACTGCCTCCCAGGAGACAAATGTGCAATCTGTGTACCATGCAAATGTGTATTATCACCTCTGGAGGGAGGGATCTGCCCTGAGAGGAGCAGAGCCCAACATGCAGCCCACACATGAGAAAACACCCCCTCCCGGGATGGGGAGTGGTGGCAGGCAACGCCCTCTCCCCACCACGGAGACAGCTGAGGGGGCGGCTGGAGTTGAGGAAGAGTTTGCAAAGTGACTATAGGAGGGGAGGCTGGGCTGCCACCAGGGAGGGGGCTGTGGGAACTGGCACCCACTTCACTGTCACTAGTGAAGCCGCTCCCAGCTGCCTGCAGAGCCCCCAGGTTCCCTGTAGAGATCAGAGTCCCTTCCATGGCCACAGACACCTGGAGTCAGCCTAGCAGGTCATGAGTACTCCCTCTTCAAGGCCAGACTGCTAGAGACCCGACTCTCCGTTAGGACTGGCTAAGGATCAGTTTTGTGGAGCACCTCGGACCCAGGGAACCCAACCCGGAGCTCACCTGCTCTGCCGCACTCATCTGAGCTTCTTCCTTAACCAGTGGAACCCAACCCTGCCTCTGGCCAGCTGTGTCTTGACTGCTGTTCCAGATGTGACAGATGTTTCCCTCATGGCAACACCCACCCCACCCAGTACACACCTGTTCTGGATATATCCTAGGGCTGCTCAAGTTCTCTGGGTCTCACTAACCCCTAGGGATCAGGGACTGGGGTTTTTTATTTTTTTCAGGACTGGAGACCGAACCCGGGACCTCGTAATGAACTATATCTCCAGCTTTTTATTTTATTTTTTTATTTTTTATTTTTTTATTTTTATTTTTATTTTTTTTTCGTGGTACCGGGGATTGAACTCAGGGCCTTGTGCTTGCAAGGTAAGCACTCTAATCACTGAGCTAAATCCCCAGCCCTTTACTTTTTTATTTTGAGACAAGGTCTCACTAAATTGTGTAGGCTGGCCTTGAACTTGGGGATCCTCCTGCCTTAGCCTCTGAAGTAGGTGGGATGATAGGCATGCACCCTCAACCCAGGGATTAGGTTTGGATTACCCTTCCTTCTCAGTTCCTTGAAAACTGAGGTCCCCCAGGCCACCCTGCAGGCTCCTCAGCCAATCTTCTGACTGGGATGAGGCTTGCTCCTGAGCACTGGGAATCTGTAATCCTAGATATGGAAGGTTGAGGCAGGAGGATTGTGAGTTTGAGGCCATTCTGGACTATAAAGCAAGACTCTGCTTCAGATCACAAAAACAAAAAAAAGCCAAAACCAGGTGAGACCTTAACTGCAAGGTCCTTAGCGCCCCAAGAGTCAGTTGCGATTAGTGGGGAGAGCCTTACACATTTCCTTCCCTTGGGACAGCGCCCGGGGCCTGGGGTTTCTGTATGGCTGGTCTGGAGAAACCTTGCAGGGTGAAGCACCTGGCTGTGAATGCGGCAGCTGTCTGCATGGTACCCTGATCACTTCTCATCTGGCCCTTCCTCACTCTCTCTCCCTCACTTCGTCTGCTGTGTGATTGCACCTCCCAAGAAAGCCTTCGCACCTAAGCTTTGCCTTGTACTGTTTTCTAGGGAACTCAGACTAAGTCAGCACTCATAGGCTAATGGAATAGAATGCTTGTTCTCTGTCCCCTAGCCTAACTCCCACTTACAGAGAGTGGACAGCCAGAGAAGGGAAGTGATTTTCTTGAGTGTACAGCTAGTTAGTGGGGAAGCTCTGCTTATTCATTACTGTAACAGACAATTAATGAGCACTTAATATGTGCCAGACATTATTCCAGGCTTTGCAAGTGCAATAGTGAATAAAATAGGCAAAAATTTCTGCCTTCATGGAACACAACATTCTGGTGGAGGACTGAAAGAGAAAAAGATTATAATCAACATGAATAAGTAAGATGTTCAGACTATCAGACCAATAACTGCTGGTCGTGCTGATGGTGGGTGTTGTGGGTTAACTTGTGTCACCTCCCTACTCCGTAAATTCACAAACTGAAGCCTCAATCCCCAGTTCTGTAGAATGTGATTGTATTTGGGGAGTCCTTAAGGAAGTATTAGGTTAAAATGGGCCCTCATTCAAACCAACTAGTGGCCTTGTAAGAAGCGGGCACGTGGAAACACCACCAGGAATGTCCACACGAAGAGCAAAGGGCACGAGAGGCCCTGGAGGGCAGGTGAGCATCTGCAAACCAAGTAGGCAGTGCCGCAGAGAGACAAACCTCAGATGCCTGGACCTTGGGCTTTTGGGGTTTAAGCCACCCAGCATGTGTATGTCACGATCAGCTCTAGCAAACCTGTATGGTGAGGTTTTAATTTCTTAAGAGACATCTGAGCTGGGCTCACTAAGAAAGTGGCATCTGAGTAAAACCCTACAGGAGGTGATGGAATGAGTTATGTGAGGATCCAAGGGCAGACTCTTCCAGGCAGAGGAAGGAGAGGCCTAATGGCTCAGATTGGGGTCATAGCTCAAGTGCTGGGGGGATGGCAAGGAGGCAGCCAGCATCGAGGGGGAGGCATGGGCAGTGGAGCAAGCAGGAAAACGTGCCATTAGAGAGGTGAGGGCACTGGGAAGGGCCTCTTTCTTCCTTGGCATCCAGGGTCCCACAGACAAGAGATCCTGTGTTAGGCCATACAGTGACCAGGTCTGACCTGTGTGTTGGCAGGCTTTCTCTAGCTGTGCTGGCAAAAGACTTTAGAAGAGGAGGGGCAGGACAGAGGAACTGTCTATTAATGCAGGTGAGAAATAATGGTGGCTCAGATGGGTTGGTAGAGGGTCTTCTGATTAGCCAATATATTGCTCCCTGCCTCCTTCCTCTTTCTCTTCTCATATTCTCAGTAAATTTTAACAGGGTCTTTACTATGTGCTAAACATTGTGAGATGCTTGGTGGATCCCAGCAGACAGAGTCCACTGGGGACCTGGTCAGGCTCACTCAAGGCCCCAGCTGCAGAAACAGAAGCTGTAAGGAGCAGCTGCTGACTTGGAGAGGTCTGCTTGTGGCAGTGGATGGATTGCTGTGGAGTTGCTGACAGGTGCTCCCCACCAGATGTTAAGGAACGAACAGAATGAGCCCTGGGTAGGTGATTTCTCCATCTGTCTCCCTGTGGAAGCCAAAAAACCTGGAAGTCATCCTTAATGCCTCTACCTCCCCGACCTCCACCCCTCCACCTCTACTCCATTCTGGGTTATCTCCACAACTTCTCCTCAGTCTGCTTGTATCTCTTTGCAATAGCTGGAGTCCAGCTACTATTGTTTCCTACCTGGTCCCTGTTACTCTGCAGCCCTGTGATCTTTTATTAGTCAGGACAGACAGCCAATGCTCCAGAAACAGAAAGCATGAAAGCTTAGTGGCTTAAACAATGAAGGTTGATTTTTTATTTACATAGGTGGGGTGGTCTTCTTTCATAAGTCTCTGCATCTTTTCCATAGCAGTGACCCTAGTTTGCGATTATAAATTTAATTGTATGTTATTGGACTGTCATTGTTCTCACTAGGATATGAAGTCCTTGATGGTAGGGCCCATACCTGTTTGGCTTAGGTATGCCCTTGAACCTGAAATGATGTCTATAGTATTGTGAAATTCTAGAAATATTTTGGAATGAATGAATGAATAAAGTGACCAGGCTATAACTGGAAACCACACAACTGCCCCATGTAAAAAATTTTAAAATATTATTTAATGCATAAAAATTATGTATAATACACATGTACCTTTTAAAGCATAAAGGTAAAAAATATGCTCATATATCACTACTGAATTACAAAAACGCACATACTAATGCCATCTTGGACCCTTTCCTGATCACATCTGATTTCTAGAGATAAACAATATACTATTTTATGTTTGTCATTCCCACATCTTTTATTTTTTCAATCACTTTAACCATATCGAGGTCATATACCTATACTATTATTTTTGACCATTATATAAATAGTATCATACTGTAAATAGTCCTTGGAAATTTGCATTTGTTTGCTCACCATGTTTGTGAGATTTATCTTCTTGAGTTATGTAGTCATTATCGTTCTCAGTTTTCCATTTACTGGGTCTAGTATAATTGATTTATACATTTACCTGGTGATGGATGTTTGAGTTGTTTCCAAGTTTTTGCAACTACAATTTGTACTGCTGTGAATTCTCTTGTGCATATTTCTTTGTACAAAGGAGTGAGAGTTTCTCCAATGTGTATTCCTTGAGGAGTTATGTACCTTGAAAAGGAGGTCTGTTCTCTTTTACAACTTAATGCCAAATTATTTTCCACAATAGTTTCCAAAGAGATTGTACCAATTTGCACTTCCACCACTAGTGCATAAAAGTTCCTCTTGCTCACCTTCTACGAAACATTCAGTGTGGTTGGACCTTTAAATTTTGCCTGTCTCATGGATGTGAAATTTGCATATCCAATTTTGTTAATGAGGATTGAGCTTAATTATTACTAGGATTTTATTAATTAGTATTTATGAAGAATTGGTGTTGAACTCCTTTTCATAGGTTTATGGTGATTCTTCTGTAAAAGGGTTGTGTATATATCGTGTCCAGTTTTCTGTTTAGTTGTCTTCTTGCTGATTTTTATTTTATTTTTTTTTAGACTTCTTAATTCTGGACAGTAAACCTTCTGTGATTAATTTTTTTTGTAAATGTCTTTTTTTTGTAAATGTCTTTACCCAGCCTATGATTTGCCTTGTCACAGACTGTTGTTTTTTAAGTAGTTGGATTTATCAGTCTTTTACTTCATAGTTTACACTTTTAAAGAAAAAAATTCCCCATTCGGATGTCATAAATGATTCTCTTACAGTTTTCTTTCAGAAGTTTGACAGATTTACATTCATGTTTTTTTCACCTGAAATTGTTTTGTGTGTGTGTGTGTGTGTGTGTGTGTGTGTGTGTGTGTGTGTTTGCATGTGTGGTATAAGGTAGAAACCAAATTTGAATACCTTTGGTCATATAGATAATTTTATTGATTTCCTATTGGTGCTTTGCCCAATCTCATGCCTTAAAATTACACAATCATATTGTCTTACAGTTCTAGATGTTAGATGTTTGAAATCGTTTTCACTGGGCTAAGTCCCAGGTGTAAGTATGGCTGTCTTTCTGGAGCTTCTTGGGGAGAGTTTTCATGGTTTCAGGATCTTCTCTCCTGTTATGGCTTGTATCTCAATGTCCCCCCAAAGCCTGATGTGCTCATAGGTGGGGCTTTTTGGAGGTAGCTAGGGTGTGTGGATGTGGATTAAGGATGTGTGAATATGGATTAAGAGTGTGATGATTGGATTAGTCCACCAATTGGTTTAGCATTGTTCTGGGTTTGGGTGTTGAGAAGCCTCACCCTGGGTGTGGGTGCCATCACCCAAAAGGCTTAGAGCCTAGATGGAATAAAAGGGAGAGGGGGAGGCTTGCTGCTGCTGCTTTGCTGTTGCTGCCTCCTGTCTACCCTGCCATGGACTGTTTCTCCTCTCCAGACCCCTCTGCTGTGCTTCCTTGCCTTGCAGCCAGCCTACTATGGACTGAGACTTCTGCAAACTGTGACCTGAAAAATAAGCCTTTCCTTCTTTTGAGTATTTTGTCTCAGCAATGAGAAAAGTAAGACATCTCCCCACTCCCAGTTCTGCAGGCTGCTGGCTCATGGCCTGTTCCATCACAACAGCCAGCAATGGCTAGCCAAGTTCTGGCATCTAATCCGTCTGACACGCATCAGCCCCCTCTTTCATGTTTAAGGTCCCTTGTGATTAGGGTCCGCTATGACAACCCAGGGTTACCAACTTACCTCAAGATCACCTTACATCTTAAATTAATCACATCGAAGTCCCTTTTGCCATGTAAGGTAATGTTCACTGGCTCAGAAGATTAGGACAGGATATCTTCGGGGAAGCATTACTTTGCCTCTCACAAAATCAATTAATTCAGAACAATTTATGAAATCTTTTCTGAACCTGAGTGCAGAGGGACACTGGTCTAGTGGCAAGAATAATAGTAATGGTGAACAGTTGTGCCAGGAATTTTTTCTAAGCATTGTATGCGGACTATCTCATTTAATTCTCTCAATAACTCTTGGTGCTAAATATTATTATTATTCCTATCTTAGAAATGAGTAAAGTGAGGGACGGAGTGGTTAGGCAGGAAGGTAGAAAGCAGCAGAGTCTGGATTTAAACTTAGGCAGGTGGGTTCTAAAGTCACTGTGCTTAGCACCATACAATTGTTAGGTGAATAAATGAGGTGGTACATCTAGCTTTCCTTAGCTCTGTGTTCATGCCTAAGTAGCGTGACTTCTTTGAGCTTCAAGTTCATTACCAGTCAAACTGCAATAGTAAAGCATCTTCTGTACTTCACAGGGCTGCTATGAGGGCACAGTGAGATGACAGTAAAACAGGGCACCAAGAGTCCTCCCACATGTCACTGGCAGAAATAGGACTGGGGCTCAGGTTTCCTGGCAGCAGGCCGAGGCAGGCTCCTTCCATCCCAGAGTGGTAATTGGAGCAGTTACAGATTCTAGTCATCAAATTGAGTGTTTTCCCTTTTAACAGCCAACATCAAAGCTATGTCTGTGTGTTCCATCAGTTGCATTGATTGAATTGCAATTCAATTGACATTAAGAATGTCACCAAGTCTCAGATGATCCTGTTACAAAATCCAAATGGTGTAGTAATTCTTAGCTAGAACAGGGTAAAATTTACAAATAATATTTAATATCAGTTACAGATCAAAGGGAAAGGGGGAAGAATTTCAGAAATTCACAGAAAAGGGAAGGCTCATCATATTAGCTTAGGAAAATCACCTCCCCTATGACTTTGCCTATTTTCCATCTTCATTCTACCACTTCACTCTCCGCTTCTGTTGTCCCTGCGCTTCTCTTTAGTGACTCGGGATCAAAAAACAGAATTTTAGCTATAGAGTACACCACTCATCGTTTTTTCTTTGAACTTTAAAGACAATAATAAAAAAAATAAAGAGGAGGGAGACTTGCTCTATCACATATTAAAACATACTTTAGCTCCTTTTATCCACATGGGATATATTTCAAGGGCCCTTGATACCTTGGGTAGTATCCAGCTCTCTATTTACTATGTTTTGTACCTATATATACATCCCTATGATAAAGTTTAATTTATAAACTAGGCACAGTAAGAGACAAATGATAACCAATAATGCAATAGAACAATCACTGTATTAATCACACAAGCATTGTGATACCACGTAGTCAGTCAGGTAACCAAGGTGGCTACTAAGTGACTACTGGATGGGTAGAGGATACAGCATGGATACACTGGGCAAAGGGATGATTCATTTCCAGTCCTGGGTGGGATGGGACAGAATGACACAAGACGTCATCACTATCAGAATGGAACACATTTTAAAACTTAGGAATTATTTATTTCTGGAATTTTCCACTTATTATTTTTCAGACTACAGCTGACTATGAGTAGTTGAAGCCAAAGAGTCAAAACTGCAGATAAGCAGGCACCACTATAGAACTAAGACATAGTAATACAGTCATCAAAGTGCTGCCAAAGAACAGACACAAATCAACAGAACAGCAGTAAGAATCCAGAAACAGACGTGTGAAGCTATGGGGACTCATCATGTGTGATGATAAAGATACCATCATGTACTGGTGGGGGAAAGATGGACTGTTAGGTGGGTGCTTCCGGAAAACTGACTCACCTTTTAGAAAAAATAGTATATTCCTACTAGCTACTGGAGGTGAACCCCAGATGGATTAAGACTTAACTGTGACAGGTAAAACTATGAAGACCAGAAAAAGGAAAATGTGGGAGACTATTTTATGAAGAAAATGAAATTCATGGATGAAATTCATGGATGAAAAAGGATTCTTAAATGAGACCCAAAAAGTACACGCCACTCCACAAGACTAAAATTTGATGTATTTGGCTACATCAAAATTAGGTGTGAATTTTCATTCATTGAAGGAAAGCAAAGATTAAGCTAACAGAATGCATAAAGGACTGGGAAAATATTTGTAATGTCCAAAGCTGAGATGGGATTAATATTTAGAATATGGAAGAAACTTCTTCAATTCATTCAGAAAAAAATAGTAGGAGATCTAGCAGAAAAAATAGGCCAAGGATGTAAATGGTTAATTTACAGACGGAAAAACATCTCAGTGGTTAAGTGAGTGGAAAAAGACTCAATATACCAATCATCCAAAATATACACATGAAAATCACATGATACCATTTTACTATCAGATTACTATAAATTAGGACATTAGGTAATACCAGATGTTATCACAGGCAGTGGGGAAATGGAAATCTTCCTACTTTTATGTGCCACTGGCTGGAATGTAACCTGGCAAAGTCACCCTGGAGGGCAGTGCGAAACTAAGAGTGAAACCAAGCAGAATGAAACTAAGCCCTACAGAGTCCACAATCCAGCAATTCCATTTCTTCCTTCCTATTTGTAAGGGACACGACTAATGCCCATTCCAGCGTTGTCTGTGATAGCCAGGAACTGCTGGCAACCTGTTCATTTTTGAGGAATTGATAAATACAATGTGTTAGACACACAAATCGAATACTATCAGTGGCAGAATGAATGAGCTGGTACATAAAGCCACATGGCCAGCTAGATTTCTGTTATGGTTTGCAACTTAAATATCCTCCAAAGACCAGATATGGAAGGCTTGGTCCCTAATCTGTGGCGTTATTGGGAAATGGTGGACCCTTAGGAAATAGGGCCTAGTGGAAGGAAGTTGGGTCATCGGAAAGTGTCCTTAAAGTGGGTATTGGGACCCTGGCCCCTTCCTCTAAAGCCATGAGACAGACAGTCTTCTTCTGCCAAAAGATGCTGTACCCCCGCGGGCCCCTCTGAGACCATGAGACAAAATAAGCCTTTCTCCCCTTAAATTATCACAGGTATTTTGTCACAGCAGCAGGAAGCTAACAATCTCTAGCATATTATGTTAGAAAAAAACCCTAAGAATGAGTGCTTAACGCAGTATCATTTATTTATATTTAAAATAGACACAGAAACTAAAAACATTACGATCTTTAGAAATAAATACATACGTATGTACTGGGATACATTTGAAACAGACTGGAGGGTCCCTACAAAGGTCAGGGTAGAGGGACAGGTGTGCAGAGAGGGAATGGAAAATAAAAGATGGTCCTCGCTCACTCTAATGAGCTAAAGAATATGAACAACATTTAACTCTCGTCCCGAGAGTCCAAAACAAATTGCTTCACTATCCCTTCCATCGCCTCCTTTTCTTAATACAACCAAGGGCAAGTGACTCAGCCTGCCTGCCCCAGCAGGGTCCTTGTCCATACAGCGCCGAGCTGGCTCTCTCCTTCACCTCTGCCAAGCACTCGTTTCCAGCTCCCTACGCTCGCTCCACCGTGCCCACTTCTCACAACCCAAGCACGCCCACCTTCGTCCAAAGCATTGGCCCTTATTTCTCCAGTGAATCCTTATCGATCGTTTAGGTGTCTCTCTTCCAGGGGCCTTTTCGGGACACTGCCCTTTCCCAAATATCACTCTCTCCAGGGCTGTATTCCCACACGCCCCTCCCCCATCACCCGGCTCTTAATTTGGTAGGCAGCCCTCTCCTAGCGCTGGAGTTGAACCAGGTAAGTCCCTGCGTCCGTAGCCCACCAGCTGAGCGTGCGGATTTAGGAACACCTGGAAAGTTACTCGGCAGGAGAAGCGGACCCAAGCCCACCGCCTTCGCCCCTTCTTTCGGCTGATTGGCTCAGCCTCCTCCGCCCAGCACCCGCCCCCAGCCCGCCTCCGCCCGGGGCGGCAGGTATGAAGCTCTGCGCACGCGCCGCGGAGGGGGGGCAAGATGGGCGAGGACGGCGCGAGGGCAGAGGAGGGCAAAGAGAAGCCCGCGCGCGGCGCGTCGTTTTGCGCGGCAGTTGCGTCCCGACCCGAACGCACGCGCGTGCCGCAAGGGAGGGGGCGGGGATGAGGCGGCTCTCCCGCCCGGACCCCGCCCCCGCCCGCGCGCCTCGCCCCGCCCCCGCCCGGTCCTCCCCGCCCCGCCCCCTCGGCGGGCCGAGCTCCGGCTCCCGCCGCCCGCCGCTGCACGCTCGGCTTCCGCGGCCGAGAGCGGGAGAAAGTCCTGCGGGTGGGCGGCGCGGGACTGCGCGAGTCCGGCATCCCGGGGCCGCTCCGGCCCGGGCGGCGAGGGCGCCCGGCGGTCCATGCCTCCGCCGCCGCCAGCCGCCGGCGTCGCGATGGATTTCGGTCAGAACAGCCTTTTCGGCTACATGGAGGACCTGCAGGAGCTCACCATCATCGAGAGGCCGGTCCGCCGGAGCCTCAAGGTGCGCCCCGCGGGGAGGAACTGCCCTCGGGGCGCGGCTGGCCGACTCGTCACCGACCCCTCTCCGAGTCGACCGGCCCTGCCCTCCTCCGGCGCCCGGCGCCGTGTCGCCCTCCGCCGGGGTCCCCGGACTCCCCTCGCCGCGGCTCGGCTCTCAGTCTGGACCCCATCCCTGAAGGACGGCCCCCGTCCCCGTCCCTGAGCGGGCGGGCCCCGCGACCGCCACGCTCCTGAGGCGTCCTAGTCCTTGCGGCCGAGCGAGCGCGGCCCCTGGGCAGTCCGGTGTCCTGCCCCTCCCCCGCCCCGCGCTGGGTCCCCTCGGCCGCAGCGCGCTTCCACCGGCCCACCCTTGGGTTTACACAGCCCGGGCACCGTCACCCAGGTGCCATCCTCTTCTCGCCCTCCTGCAGATCAGATCAAGCTGGGGTCCCCTGTCCCTGGGCAGCCCGACCTCCCTTCACTCCCGACTCGCTCCCGTTCCCAGAGTCGTCCTCGTCCCGCATCTTCAGAGCCCTATCAACCCATCGCTCCCGTCCCGAGTCACCGCCCATTCTTTCCTCCCATCCCCTCCTAGACTCTAGCTGGGACCCCGCTCCCAGCCCCCTTGAGGAGTCAACGTTGTGCTAGCTCCCCCCGCACCCACTCGCTCCCCCACCCCGCAGAGTCATCTTCTTCCCAGCCTCCCAGCAGTTCCAGCCCCCACCCTTGCCAAACCTAGTTTAGGGACCCCCCCTCCTTCCTGGCCAGCCTCTTAATAGCTCCTTTGGCGCTTCTCACTCCCACCTGCCGCAATGTCTCCAACCCTTGATTTCCTTCCAACCTCAGAGTTTATTCCCTTCCCTCTCCCACTCCAGCTCTTGACCTTTTCATTTCCACTTGGTTGCAGTCTTCTTTCACCCCTAGTTTAGCATTTCCTGGGGTGGAAAAATGCTGGAGAGTCTTGGGATATTAGAGGTAAAAGTGTGTTTCTGTTGTGTATATACATATATAATGTATGCACAGATGTTTTATATTTGCATAAGAAATTGCTTATATAGCAAGGTTCTGAAGCCACGATGTGACGCTCAAGCTGCAATCTAGGAGCCTTTGAAAGAGTAAAAACTGCCCCCCCACCCCCCGTGCAACAAGATCATCCAGAGAGAAACCTCTGTGTCCCTAGAATCATCAGATCTTTAGTTTTCATTGTTAATGCTTGATTGGGGAACTTTTTTATTCGTCTGTACTTAAGAGTGGTGAGGGGGCAAAACTGACCAGTGTCCATGTGCCTAATTTGTATTTTATACTTAACAGACACCAGAAGAAATAGAAAGATTGACAGTTGATGAAGACCTCAGTGATGTTGAGAGGGCTGTTTATCTGCTCAGGTATTTCCTAGACTTTCTGTGAAATTGCTTTTCTTTCCCTGTGTCAGCACAGATGAATGCTTTCTGAAATGTCATGTTTCCCTTGTGCTAGGATTTACTTACCCGTCTGAACAGAGGACTTTGCACGGAAAACAGTTAATTATGTTATGAATTAGATTAGGTATAGATTTAGGAATTTGATTTAGGAAATCAAAGAAGATACCTAATTTATAGCGTATTGCTTGGAGGAGGAGAAGCAGAACAATTAACTTTATCCTTTTTTTCTTTTCCAGTTTTGGTTTTGCTCATTTAAGATTCAGTAAGTTTAGATGAGACTTAAGGGTCAGTAGTTAATTATTAAATTCATTGTGTAGTGTGAACCTACTCTTTACTATATAGGAAAAAAAATTAACAAATTTGCATAAGCTGTGCAGGGTATCTTGTTTATAGTACTTTTGCTATGTGAGCTTTATAATTTTGCCTGAGATTTGTTTTTAAATTTAATTGAGCCTACTCTCATTTAAGTTTCAAACTATGTCACAGGCTCTACAGAATTGCTTTAGGCAAATGGTTATTGCAAAGATTTTTCTGAATTATTTAAAAATTGTATTATAGATTTAGCTTCTTTAAAACTTATACAGTGAGCATTAATGAGCATATCAATGAAAACTTTTCAGAAATGGAATTTTTCTAAGGCATTGTGTATTTAAAATTTTGTTAGCTTAAAAATTCTTTAAATTAAAATTTTGTTAACTTGCACATATTTTACCCCCTCGGTGAACTCGTCTTCACTTTTGTTTTTCCGAATCAGATTATGTACCTCCTTCTTTCGTCATCCTTCTTTCCTTAGCTTAGGTCTCCTTTGCCAGTTTCAAGGTGTTGGCTAGTTTCTTGTTCTCTGTTCTTGTTCATCAATCATGTTTTCGGTCCCATGTTATCCTTTGAATGATTCTATATAAAAAGATAATTCCCTTTCCGGACTTCTATTTTCTTAATTATTCTTTAGCCAGCTAGTGGCATTTTGAGTTTGGGCTCTTCAGTCAGAAGAGCAAGCATGCCTACCATTGAGACTGGGCTCTCCAACAATTCTGTCCTCTAACATGGCTTCTGGATCTCGGGCTTTATCTCCATATCGTCCTCCTCACCCATTTTTGGTTATCTATGGTAGCATGTGTTCATCATTTCTACCTGTTTATTTAAAACTTTTATTTATTGATTGATTAACAGTATGTTGTCTTTGGTTTTTACATGCAGAATAATCCAACCTTTAGCTGATTCTGATGTTTTATTGGGTTGTATTTGCAGTACTTTATTCCTTAATAATTAACATATTTAAAATGGTGAACAGTTGTTGTCAACATTTGCCTTTTCCCACAGTTCTTCTACTAGAAGTAGGTAGGAAAATCGTGAAAGTGTGGATAAATTTAACATACAGCAGTTAATGACTTGAAAGCCTCTGCTTATTCCTACTCAGTTCTTTAGTACAAATACTGGCTTATCATTAGGAAATGGAGAGTCTTGCTCTACTTACTTGTGATAGCAGACACCTTATTCTAGATATCAGTGATAAGGCTTCTTTTTTTTAGGAAAGCTTGTTTGTTTTCTACTTGCTTTTATTGTTGGTTAGAGAACAAATCCGTCTAAGTTTTCTTTATTTTTCAGACGTAGAACGTAAGTTTGATTTAATTCTGGAACCTACAAAGCCCTTATAGAGTCAGATGGGCCCTCTTATTGTTAGAGAAGAGAGCTTTAAAAGATCCAATGTCTCCTTTAGTTTCCTGTGGCTCATACTACCTTTAAGGAGGTGTGCAAGGTGCCTGGGAAGGGGAACACTAGTTTGGTTGTGTTTGGGTTCTCCAGTGAGTTCTTCTTTTGTATTCCTACAATCTCACCACCTCCTCGGGGAAAGTGGGATTTCACCTTCAGGCCAGCTTCTGCAGGGGTTATGCCAAGACTGCCTGAAAGATTCTTTTTCTCCTGGGATTTGGGGGAAGGGCCAGGCTTGTCTCATAACTGGGTTTCAAACTGCCTCTGTTAGAGCCTCCTCATTTGGTCTCTTGGATTGAGCTTTTATTTTAAATGTAATTTATTCCTTTTTATAAAAATGTCTTCTTTCTATTGCTATAGAACCTAATACTGATTCCTGTTTTTTTTACTCTGTTGGGGATTTTTGGTTTATTTTTAAGTGCTGTACTTTTTTCTTGTAGGTTTTATATATATATATATATATATATATATGTACGTATATATATATACGTATATATATGTATATATATGTATATATATAGTGTGTGTGTGTATATAGAGTGTGTGTATGTATGTATATAGTTAGTCTCTGCTTTTGTGTGTCAGATTATTTTTTATTTTGCATTTTAAAATGTTTGGAATATAATGTTAAATTAGAATTCAGAATCAAATGTATAAGCATCAGTAGGAAAGCTTTATATTAGTGGAAATTCTAACAGCACTTAAATTACATCCGGTATCTAAAAAAAGCATTATATTCAGAGTACTGTCATCCAATGAAAAACAAATTACACCATTCATTATATTACCCTAAAATATGGCAGGTCAGTTATTAATGCCATTTTCACAATTTTTTAGAACAGTACGGTATTTGAAGATTTGACACAGATGAATTTGTGGTTTTGCATAAATATGATGCTGTTATACCCATCTGCGGCATTTAGCACTGAAGCAAAACAACTTTCCTAATAGTCACAGCTTGTGTCTTAGTCAAAATCATATCACAGCATATTTTTCCTGTGTGATTTTTGGCATATATTTTGGGAATGGACTCAAAATATATGAATAATCTTGAGAGGAGTCCTAAGTATTATACAGTGCTTTCATTAAGTCAACTGTTGCGTATATCTCTAAATACCTGCCAGACCCTTAGTTCAGGCATTCAGAATACTCAATAAACAACTCCATCCCAGAGTCCTTCACTTTTAAAAACAATTTTATTGAAATGGAATAATATATATTCCATATATTCACTCATTTCAAGTGTATAGGTTAGTGATTTTTAGTGTATTCACAGAATTATACAACCATCACAATAATCAATTTTAGAACATTTCGTCACCTGCAAAGGAAATCTTGTAGTATTAGCATTCATGTCCCAGTCCTTCCAGCCTTTGGGAATCACTATTCTGCCTTCTGTCTCCATGGACTGCCGATTATGGCCATTTCTATAAATGGAATCATAGAACATGTGGCCTTTGTGACTGACTTCTTTTATTTAGCATAATGTTTTCAAGGCTCATCCATGGTGTAGCATGAATCAACACTTTCTTTTTATTGCTAAATTACATTCCACTGTGTAGGCATATGGTAGTTCTTTCTTTTCTGTGGGGATGTTTCTAGAGCCCTGATGGATGTATCAAACTGTGAATAACATTGATGTGTGTGTGTGTGTGTGTGTGTGTGTGTGTGTTACTATGGATTGAACCCGGAGCCTTTGCACTGAGCTATATCTCTAGCCTTTTAAAAAGATTTTTTATTTTGAGACAGGGTCTTGCTAAGTCTCTAAATTGCTTGGGCTGGGCTCAAATTTGTTATCTTTCTGCCTCAACCTTCCGGAATGCTGGGATTATAGGTATAGGGCTATACCTACGGAACTAAGCTGAGCCCTGTAATTTAGTGCTTTTCCTATCTTAATTATTTCCTACGTATTGTGGCCATAACTTTTTCATCTTGAGGTGTGACAGCAAAATTAGCACAGTTTTCTTTTTCTTTCTTTGCAGTTTCTTAGAGAATTCCTTCTTACTGTATACCTTAACTTTAGTCCATGATTTTTTTTTCTCTATTCTGTTGAGAACTCTCACCTTTTTATATAAAAGAAACACTACATGAGTTTCCTTTGGTCAATCTGAATTGTCTTGTGATTTGAGCCCATTTTAAAATAAAATAAATGTTATCTGAACACAAAGACTGCAGTTGTGCTGGATGGTGCAGACTATGAGAGATTTCATAACACTGAGATGGCGCACTATTTAGACTCATGCATTATTTAAATAACTCATGCTTTATTTCTGGAATTTTCTATTTAATATTTTCACACCATAGTTGACTATAAATAATTGAAACCTCAGAAAGCAAAACCTCAAGTAAGGAAGAACTACCATGCTGCATTCAGTTTATCCATTCATCAGTGGGTAGACATTGGTTTGTTTCCACTCAGACCTAGCCTCCTCCCTGTTACTCACAACAGTGGGGAGTGGGGTCATCCTTAAGTCTGCCTTTCCTTGTCCCGGAATACCCTTTCGTTATACCTACCCAACATTTATGATCTACAAGGGCCAGCCACACTCTTGCCTTGGCCATGGGGCCTTTCCTAACTGCTGAAACCATGAGGATGGATACCTGGCTTCTCTCAGCTCTGTCTTTTAGTGGCTACCTCCCTCACCTGGCAGTTAATCATTGCTTCACAGTCCTTGACTTGCTGTCCAGCATGTACATTTTTTTTTAATGGATTGTACTCTCTTGGTGGACAAGCCGTATTTTATGTTGCTTTGAAATTCTTTTTGCTCTCTGCTGTGATATACATACATATCTCTTAATGGAATGAGATGACCAAAATGCTAGATGAATTAAACTTCTGATTTTCATTTTTGTTTTGTAGGCAATAGAATTGAACAGACTTTGGTTATAGCCTATTCTGTATTCATTATCTTTGAGACCACGGAAAAGTAACATATGGTTTTTGAGCCCTGGTTTTCTCATCTGTAAAGTGGAAATGACAATCTTGGATTCCCAGAGTGGTTGTAGTACATGTGGAGCAGCTGGGACAGAGTGGGTACCCAATTAACATTATTCCCTTTCTGTCTCCCTTCCCCTTTCCTGCTTCCTAGATGCTTAAGTGCTCGGGAGGATAATGGTATTATTTTTTCCTTGTAATAATTGAATAAAGTAAAAAGGCAGTAAAGTATGTCAACTGAAGTTTGTGATAGATATCCATTAACTTCCTTTGCTAATAGTTTTTATCAGAAACCAAAGTCTTCACATGTTACAATGAAGCGTTTTTAATTGAGTGATAGTACGGCCAGCGTGTTTTACAGGTTTATATCTTCTCACAAATAACTCTCTTCAGTAATATTTGCTTTTTATATTATTAAGTGTGTTGGTTAATCTGCCTAATCCATCTTTTATCTTGCTTACTTTTAAAGTCACTTTTAAGTTTTAAATTGTTTGTTACTTTGTGCTGTGAGTTTGAAAACGTTTTGTATTTTATCTCCCAGGAACGTCACATAAAGTACATTGTCAATTGGGACTGCTTCCCCTTTTTCTTTCTTATCCTATTTATTTATTTATTTTTAAAGGAGTAAGTGCTCCCCCTAGTGATAGAACACAATGAGATTTCTGCTGTAAAATCAGTAGAAATAAATACGATGCTTCTTCTCTCTTGTGGTCAGGACCTGAAGTGGGTGGCAGTAAGGCAGGGAGGGAGAACTCCAGTGGGTAGCTTTCTACTAGTCTAGTCTAGGTTTTGATTATCTTCCAAAATACCTATCCGTCTTGCTATCCAACATTGAAAATTTGTGTGAAAAACTCCTTTGTGTGCCCATATTTTAAGAATTTTTATTTTTCTCACTTTCCTTTTTACTTTTATTATTGCTGTGATTTCTGTTTTTGGTGCCTTCTACCTTTTGGGAGGAAGGGAGCGAGGGAGGGATGGAGAAAGAGAGAGGGATAGAGAAAGAGAAAGCTCAAGTGTGCACACTCTGCATGCTGTGCGTGTGGGGTGTCTGTAGCGGGGGGTCTTGAGTGGTCAACATCATCTGCCCAGTTTTCTTTAATGATGTGTAAGAGAGGCCTTTTTAATCCCTCACAGTTGAGATGGTAGTAGGTTAGTTTATAAAGAATGGTTAAAGTGGAGAATCATGAAAATGATACATACCTTAAACATTTCACTTTAATGTAAATATTAAATCTTATTCTTTTGCCAATCGTTTGATGCAGAGCTATATGACCTTTTCTTTGAGTGTAGATCTATTGATTATAGTTCTGAATCCGCTTTTGTGCACAAATCACCCCTTGAATGCATTTACAGTATCAAGTTGAGATTTCTTTAAAGTTGAGTGAGAATTTAAAGATGCTTTGAAGCAGCCTGAAAGCACAGTCCTAGGCTTTCATGATTTTCTCCTTTTTTACAAGTTGCTTTGTTCTCCTTCAGTAGCAATTTTCTTTGATAGTTTTGTTGAGTTTTTCTAAAACTTTCAACTTAGTTTTCATAGATATGACATTTTGCATTCATATGTTTATGGAATATTTAATTCTGTAATTGCAGTATCAGGGTGAGCATGTATCTCACTGAAATGAGTCTTTTAATACTGCCATTGGTTTATTGAGAGACACATTATCCCTTTACAGACATGCTGTGTGATGACCTTACTTTATCCTTGGTATTCCTTTCTTGCCTCTCCACTGAATTTGGTCTCATAGTCTGGTATGTTCTTTCTTGTCCTGTATATATTTAAAAGAGAAATTAATGAATTTGGAATTTCAACTAAGAGCCACCTCTATAAGCATATGTTTTCTTTGTTTTTAAAAGTAACCTTTTGAATATATGCAGAAACGTGTACGAATTGTAAGTATCCATCTTGTTGAATTTTGCAAGTGAACACACCCATTATCTGGCATCTAGATTAAGAAATAAGACAGTGTCTGTAGGACATTGTCTCTAGTAGCCTTCTTTTTACACCTGCTGTAGTTTCTGCAACTCTCTGCAAAGGGTAGTTACTCTCATGAGACCTAACACCATAGATTAATTTGCCTGATTCCAAACTTCATGTACTGAGAACTACAGTCTGTATTCTCTTGTACCTACCTTCTTTTGTTCAACATTTAAAAAGAGAGATTTACCCATATCATTGTGTGGCCCATACGTTGTTCATTTTCCTTGCTGTATGGTATTCCATTACATGACTATATCATGCTTTATTTTTACTGTACATTTGGCTTGTTTTTAGTTTTTGGCTTGTGAAGAATGTTTTTATAAGCATTTATATGAAAGTCACTTAGTGAATACATGTATGCATTTCTTTTAGTTATCTTCCTAGAGGTAGAATTATTGGTGGCATATTTGTATGTACAGCTCCAAAGACATAGCTAAACCATTTTAATGGTTTACTAACCACTTATACACTGCTGGCAAAAACAGAAATTAGTAAAGTGCTTTTACTAATTTCTGTTTTTGCCAGCAGTGTATAAGTTTAATTTCTGTTTTTGCCAGCAGTGTATAAGTGGTCTCAGCCAATAAAAAATGACAAAATTTCTAGTATAAAATTCCAAGCATATCAATGATGAACTCCCTATTTAATAGCTTTTAGGAATTTCTATTCTTTGTGCATGATTTGCTTACACCATCTAACTGCTTTTCTTTCCCTACAAGAATAAGAGTTTCTGTAAGTTTTTAAAATCAGTGTTTATACTGCTAGACTGTTGGTTAGAAGGTAGACTTTTAGGACGAGACATTTATGTACTACCCTTTCTGCAAGAAAGAGAAAGTGGATGTTGAAGTCCTCGACCTGTTTCTGGGAGTACCATCCCCAGTCCTGGTACTTTCAGTGATTCTGAGAGGTCCTGGTTGCCATCCTCTGTGAAGACGATATATAAATGACTTGCCTTTCTCCATAGAAATTGCAGGCATTCTCATTTTCTTTCTCCTTTGTGGACAGAGGGACCACTGTTGCATATATTAGGAGTGTATAATGAATTCCAGCTATATATCTTCAGCCTTGCTAGGGCCAGATTACTTAAGTTCTTGGCAAACTACAAGTTCCCTGTTTCGGAAAAGTACTAGGTAGGTCTCTGAATATAAGGGGTTTGGCGATTTATTTCCCATCTCCTTTTCTTTGTCTTTTGTTCTGAGAACAACCATGGGAGGCATCCGTTTCTTTTTTCCTCCTCACTGAAGCTTCAGAAGGCTCTCTTTGTGAATCAGTAGAAAGCAGAGTGATCTCATGGGATCTGTAGAAATAACTTAAAAATAAAAAGTAGACTATTTTCATCAATGTAAAAATGACCCATATAATGGCATTGAAAAGGTCTAGAGCTTAATATCATGATGCAATTATGAGAGAACTGACCAAAGGTTTTATCTTATAAATACAGCTGTTTGATTGTTTGATTACTATTTAAATATTTATAAAATTCTATAATAAAACTATAATAAAATGAATGTTAAACAGATTGTAATAAAATGTAGGTTATGTATATAATTCAATATAGCTACATTATGACACATATTTGTGTGTATTACAATCATCGATGGTTAATTTATACCAACACCCTCGAAGTGTAGCTAAGTTAGACACAGAAAGACTGAACTTTATCCTAAATGATAGCTAATTAATTCCCAGTAAAATATTGGAATTGCATTGCTTGGCTCACTGCCTTGAGTTGAATTATACAGTGGTTTCATAGTATTCTTGTTAAGAGATTAAAGTGTTAACTGTACCAAGTTGTAAAAATCATAGCTTGTCTGGAATTAGAGTTACAGGAAAGAAAGCAAACCATTGAATAAGCTCTAGTGCTCTTTTAAATCTGCACGTCTTTCACCTTGGATAGTTTGTTTAGCTTAGTGTCTTTTGTGGACCATATTGGCCATCAAATCCATGGAGAAAGTGTTTAGGCCTAATTCGTCATAGTCCCCACTTTTAGCTTATCCTTTAGGATACTGATATATAATAACCATGTCAAAGATAATTACAAAATCTAGTATATCCTTGTGAATTATGTACCTTATCATATAATTTTGCCTCTATTCAGAAATGTTAATAATGGAAAAGATTTGCGATGTATCTTACAGTTGTTTTAGAATAAATTTTGTGGATTTAGGTTGAAGCATACCAAGTATTTGTTGAGTAGTTACGTGCTAGGCATCTACCAGAGGATAAACAGCATTGTACCAATAGAGAACTTGTTTTCAAGGACATACTTGTTTAAAGAAGCAAATAGATTTTTCTTAAATATCAGTGCATAGAGGTTATTTCTAGTTAACATATTTTGAGTCAGTAGTATAGAAAAGTTAGAAATACTTTATATTAAGACATATCCAGATTTATTCTTATATATTCAGGCTCGCTTGCTTACCTTGACAGACCTTGGGGAAGTTGCTTACCTCCATTTATTGATTGATTGATTGATTGATTGGTGCTGGGGATCAAACTCAAGGCCTTGTGCTTGGTAGGCAGGCTGTCTAACCACTGAGCTAAATCCCCAGTCCCTGTTTATCTTCTTTTAAGCCCAAGTCCCCTAATCTAAACTGGAAGTAAAAATAGTACATGGGGGGTCGGGGATTTAGCTCAGTGGTAGAGCACTTGCCTAGCAAGTGCAAGGCCCTGAGTTCAGTCCCCAGCACTGCTCCCCCCACCCCAATAGTACATGAATTGTTGAGGAGAGTAGAGGAAATGTTTGTAGAGGTCACAAAGCTTGATACAGAGTTTTGTGTTCCATAAAGTATAATAATTTCCGTTGTTTTAAATCATCTGTTTGCACTTCAGAACAGATTTTACTTTGGATATGGAAGAAAATTCCCATGTAGAAACTCCATGTAGTTATAAGGTTTTCTCTCCAGTTGATTAGTTTTCTAGGTTGTGGCATCCAACCCCTTGCCCAATATTTTGAAAATAACTTCACTGTGGCATAATTTAAATAAAATAAATACATGGTTTGATGAGTTTTGAGAAATGGATTCTTCTGTATGACCACATTCCAGCTGAAATACAGAATATTTCCACTGCCCCCAGCCAGTGGAAATATTAACTGGTGCTCTTTTGCAGTTAACATTGTACCCTGGCCATCGGCAGCCACTGATTCTGCTTTCATCACTGTTGGCCAACTGCCTGTTTTACAATGTAGACATGTTTTCATGTCTCTTAGATAAGTACCTTTGCATGCATCCAATAAACTATATATATATGTGTATATATATATATGTATATATATATATCATGCAATTTGATGAATGTTTTCATATACAGCAACATATGAAACCATTATAATCAGATAACAGGCATATTCATCACCCTGGAAAGTTACTTTGTGTCCCTTTGTCATCCTTCTTACACTTCCCTGAGCCTTCCCCTACTCCAGACAATTGCTGATCTGCTTTCTGTTACCAGAAATTAGTTTGCAATTTTCTAGAATTTTATAGATATGAATGAATATTACAGTATCTACTCCTTATCTGCTTTTCACTCAACATAATTATTTTGAAATTCATCCATAATGTTGCATTTATCAATAGTTTACTTCCTTTTATTATTACTAATGATTCCATTTAATGGATATAACACATTTTGTTTTTCCATACGTCATTTCATGGACATTTGGGCAATTTCCAGCTTATTACACACTAAGTAGCTGTAAACATTCATTTATAAACTTTTGTATGACATGTACTTTCCTTCCTCTCTTAAACATATAGTAGGTATATGTTTACACTTTTAAGAAATAGCCAAACTCTCTCCAGAGTGATTGTAACATTTACATTTACACCAGCAGCATATAAAAATTCAGATTGCCATATTTACTAAATAACACATGCTCTGTTCCATCTTTTTAACATTAAGCCACTGTAATGGGTACACAGTAATATCCATCATCTTTATAATGTGGATTAATACAATGACCAGGAAGTTTGTCCATGTTTCTGTTTTTTTGTTTTGTTTTGTTTTGTTTTGTATATGAGACAGCCACATGTCTTGTTCAGTGGTATCTATTAAAATCCATTTTGCCATTGTTGGATGTGTTTTGCAAATATTTTCTTCCAGTTGATGACTTGCCTTTGCATTTTTTTTCTCCACATGGTTTTAGTGTCAATGTTAAGGACCGGTTTGTTATTGTAAAAATCAGGTTATTTGGCTTCTATCTCCGTGATAACTTTCAAGTTGCTTAAGCTCTTCAGGTCCCGTTTTTCCTGTATCCCCCACTGGTGTGTAAAATGATGAGCTAACTGAATAGCATCTAAGATTTCTTCTTTCTTCAGGAGGGCATTCCCAGTTCTAAGAAAGATGATGGTAAGGGGAAGAAGTTTCTTATTTCATGCACTGGGTGGTACTAATGGAGATTCTGGTAGGGTAGAACCTGCTGGACTAGATTAAGAGTTTCAGAAGCTTTTAAAAAAGAGTCACGTGTAAGGTAGATTTTCATCATTCAGGAGGTTCCTGTGTTTTGTTAAGGATTGGATGTGGTAATATCAGAATCAAACCAAAACTTTTCATTTTGGTTTACTGAAAAGAATTGGAGTTGAACAATATTTTTCTTTAAAGAATTTTGTGCACTGTAGATTTGGTTTGAAAATGTTTGGGGTAGAATGAGTTCTATCTATGGCTGCATAAAAGTATTTATATATTCAAGTATGAAAATGAGACTGAGAAGTCTGATGGAGTTGAATTATTGTAGAAGTTCTCTTAGTGTTTATAAGCTGAATTTGCTTGATAATAAAGTTTTAAGTTTTTTGGATAATGCTTATGAACTATGTTTGCTTGGAAGTACAGCTATGAATTATATTTACTTGAAAAGTGAACAGATTCACAAAAAGGGTGGCTTGGACATGTAGGGAGAGAGAGAACTTTTCTGTATGGCATTGATGATGGGAGGGAAATGATTTTCTTATATGGATGGATGATCTTACATGATGTATTAGTCTTCTTGTATGTTGCTGGACTCTATTTGCTGATTTTTTGGATTATTTTTAATCTATGTTAATGAGAATGTTGGTTTGCAGTTTTCTTTTTTTTGTAATGTCTTTGCTTAGTTTTGATTTTAGCATTAACACTCGTGATGTGAGAAGTGGTTTCCTATTTTCTGGAAGAGGTTGTGTAGAGTTGGTGTTATTGTTGCCTTAATTGTTAAGGCAGATTCACCAGTTCAGCCATCAGGGCCTGGAATTTTCTTTGTTCATGGTTTTAAGCAACATATTCAATTTGTAGACATAGGGCTATTTGGGCTGTCAGTTTCTTCTTGAATGAGTTTTGGTAGTTTGTGTCTGTCAAGTACTTTACCTCATCTAAGTAATCTAAGATGAAATAAGTTACGGTTTAAAAAAAAAGAAATAAGTCATGGACATCAAGTTATGCTATGTTGGTATTTCCTTACTATCCTTTAAACGTTTGTAACATCAGTAGCAATATCCCTTCTTTCATTCCTGATGTTGATAGTTTGTGTGTTGTTGTTTTTATTCTTGGTTAGTATAGCTAGAGGTTTTTTAGTTTTATTGGTCTTTTGAAAGAACCAGCTTTTGATTTTATTAACTTTCTCTAATACTTTCCTGTTTTCACTTTCATTGAGTTCTTTCCTAATCCTTATTATTTTCTTCCTTCTGCTTACTTTGCATTTTGTTTTTTCTTCTTTAGTTTCTTAAGGCAGAAGCTTAGTTTGTTCATTTTAAATCTTCTAAACTATGCATTGAATGCTACAAATTCCTTCTAGGCACTGCTTTAGCTATATTCCACAAATTTTAATATGTATCTTCATTTTCATTTATTTGAAAAAATACACATATTTCTCTTGAGATTTCTTCAACTCGTGGGTTATTTAGGAATGTGTTTAATTTCCAAATATGTATCTTTTTGTAACAGATCTCTGGTTTAGTTCCATAATGGTCTGAGAATGTGCTTTGTTTGATTTTTTTGATCTCTTTCTCCAATAGAGTTCTGACTTTTAATTCCTACTGTTCCTTTCTTGCCTTAGTGAGTATTCCAGCTATTCTTGCTGTTCCTTAAACACACCACATATACACATACTTCAGGTCCTTTGCACTCACTGTTCTTTCTGCTTTTAATTTTATCTCAGATACTTGCATTGCTAGCTCCATCATTTCCTTCAGATCTTTACTCAAATGTGGGTTGCTTATTTATCTCAGATAGTAATACCATCATGTACTTGATGTCAAGGTTAAAATCCTGGGGGTATTGAAAAATTCTTCATTCTCATCCCTGATATTTAAGCAGATTAAATCTTTCTTTTAAAACATAGGAACATTCACAATATTTCTCTAGCTTTCTGATACACACTAAAAATAAACGTTTATTTAGTCAAGGTGGTTTTCAAATACTTGATTAACAGAAACTTACTTGAGGGAGAAGTGTTCAGAATTCTACTGTTTTTATTTGGTTTGTTTTTAACAGTACTGTGGATTGAACCCAGGGCCCTCATGCATGGTAGACAAGAGCTCTGCCACTGGGCTGCACCCTCGGCCCTATGTTTTTACTTTGGGAAACATTCATTTCTTCTTTTGGTGTCCTAGTAGGCAAATAAGTGTGTATTCCTGATTTTTTTTTTTGAGGAAAAATATTTCTTTATATTCCAAAATAGCACAAATTAGTTTATATCTTGTCTCTTATTTATTGTACATATATATGTATATACATAAATTGGTCTCTTAAACTTTTTTTCTTTTTATTAAGCAGTAAGAGATAAATAACTTGGGTTTTTCTTTCATTTTTTTTTTTTTGTTGTTGCTATAAAACAAGGACCATAGCCACTAACCATCTGTGTGACCTCGGGGACATCGTTTAGCTTCTCTGTATTCTGTCAGTAAAGTGAGCCAAGCTGTTAAGATTCTGTCTTGTGCTACAACTCTGTAAACTAAACCTACTGACCACCCAAGTTACAGACTTATCTCAAGTGGTTTGTACCATCCTTTTCTCCACTCTCAAACAATATTTACTATCTCTAGTTTTAAAAAAGCTCAATACATGCCAGTCAACTCTGATTCTTTTGACTAGTATTTTAAAAAATGCTAGTATTTTTTCAGTTTTTTTGGCCTACTTTAACATGTGCTGCTGCTCTAAATCTTTGGTTCGTTTACATAAATGATATATAGATATAAGACTGGAATGACTTATTTCTTTTTTTTTTTGTTTGTTTGTTTTTTTGGTTTTTTTTTGTTTTTTTTTGTGGTGCCGGGGGTTGAACTCAGGCACTTGTGCTTGCAAGGCAAGCACTCTAATCACTGAGCTAAATCCCCAGCCCTGGAATGACTTATTTCATCATATCACATTTTTTAGTAGAAAGAATTTCCTGTTGTGATTTTTAAATATCCTATTATACTGTATAGTTTCTTCTTGATTGCTACATAAATAGCATGTGGACCTAGTTTTGTGGACTACATATTAAAATGTTGACATTTTGGGATATATATGTATCTTACTTAAAATATGTATATATAAATATGTAGAGAGAGATCTATATCTGGGATCTCTTACCTGATTTATTCACTTTTTGAGTTACATATGATGTAATTAATGATTATATTTTCTTAGACATTTGTATATTTGAAACTCGCTCTGAGAGTAGATCTTAAGTACAGTCATACATCACTTAGTGACAGGCACACATTCTGAGAAATGCAGTGTTAGGGGATTCGGTCATTATATGACCTTCACTGAAGTGTACGTACACAAATGAAGACACCTACTGTGGGACCACCATCACTGTTGACTGAAATGTCCTTATGCAGCACGCTACTGGATTCTCACCACAAAAAAGATAGAGATGCAAGGTAGTGAATGTTAATTAGCTTGATTTTTAGTGATTACTTCACAATGTGTTTTGTTAGAGCCTCATAACTCTGTACCCCATAAATACATATACAATTGTAATTTGTCAGTTTACAATAAAAGGTGTAAAAACTCATCGTCTTTGCACTTTGTGTGTGTGTGTGTGTGTGTATATATATATATAATTTTTATTAGTAATACTTCAGTGAAGCTTAAATGTTTTTCTCCTGGGTAACTGGAGAACTGGTTATTCATATATGGCTAAAGTAAATGATCACTTATCTAAAATAGGTCTTTTATTATAAAGGGTATCAGGAAGATAATAGACTTATCTTAAGAAAACAAATGTGTGAAATTAATTTAAATGAACAGTTATTTAGAAACCCATGAAAGGCCTTGTAAAGCCAATAGTTTTTTTTAATCCCATTCTTGCTTTGTGGAAGATGTTTTGACCCTGACAGTAACTAGCTTGTTGACGGTGAACAACTTCCATAATCTCTATAGACTTTTGTTTCTTCACTGTCATATATGAAGGAGGGGAGTTGTATTTCTAAAGCCCTCTTTCACTCCGACATTCCATTATATCTTGTCTTATTTTGTCCTTAGCTTTAGAGGAAAGAAATTATTTCACACAGCATTTAAAGATTCATTTTTGCCTTGACCGGTGAGCTTTTAAATATAATTGATTTTTTTGCATTACATTGCTTCTGATTCAGTTTCTCATTTACAGTAATGAATCAAGTGAGCAGACAGGAGCCATTAGGTATTATTTGGGACTCCCTTTGTGGGTCATACTGTCCACTCCAGAGATTTCAGCCCTCATCTCTGTGGTCTGATTTCCCAGTCTGTGACTGTAGCCCCGGCCTGTTCTTCTGAGCTTGGGATCAGGACTGCTTGCTGGCAGCCTAGTGGGATCGTCCACCAGGTGTCTCCATCAGAATGTCCTGTGGACTTTTCAAACACTGTCCCCAAAACGGAATTTATCGCTTTTTCTCTAAATATGCCTCCACTCGTTACTGAAACTTGACCATTCTTTTATATTGTTTTGAAGCGAAACGTAGGAGCAATTTTATCCTTTTCCTTTTACTACTGAGTGGTCTGATTACTCTGTCAGTATTTACTGTCTGACAAACTGTGCTAGTCATGAAGCTTTATTAGATTGTGTTAAGAGAAACTAGATCCAGTCCCTGGCCTCATACATGCCAGGCAAGTGCTGTACAGCTGAGCTGCATCCCCAGCGCTATATAAATCTCTTCTAACTCGCAGCTTATTCTTTGTGGGGAAGGGCGCAGGTTTCATAAACTAGCACAGATAGCTTCATTTTGAGAGACCCAAGACACTGTTCCTGAAAGTGCCGTACGTGATATCATATACTAAGAACTTAAGAATTTCTGATCTCTTTCTTGATTATAGCCTTATGTTCTTGGTGAGAGTCTAACTGAAGTAGTATTGAGGTTAAGGTTGGCAAAGAACAAAGTGGAACTAGGAGGAATGTTGACAACTGAAGAATAGCAAGGAATTGTGGGACTGGAAATGTAATGAGGGTGAAAAGTGGGTTTAGCAATAGAAAAATAAAAAGATAAAGTTCAAGGCCAACAAATGAGATTAAAGAGTTTAGGTGCTGCAGATGGACAACTTCCAGGTAATAAGAACTCACTTTTGATAAAAGAGTGGGTTGCTGATGAGCAGTGCAATACAAACCAGCTGAAATCAATGTTTATGAAACTCTTACTGTGTGCTACTATATGGGGAAAGCAAAATTTGGGTGAAACATCCTTGGTTTAAAGGAGGTCAGAAACTGACTACTTACTGGTCATTCACCTGAATGATGTTTTCATCATGACAGTGGAAGATACTGCAACAACGACGATTGCTAAACTTTTTATAATAGCAAAGAATGCTTGAGTACATTGACTTGTTTTTCTTTGGTTTAATATATTACTATAAATGGCTCTTTAAAATAGGTGCGTCTCCCAATGGGAGTTAAATAATTAGTAACACTAATTTAGAATCTAAAATGTAGCTGTCCTAAATTCATTTACTTAACTAGTCTTACTTTTTTCTCCTCTTCCCTTTTTAGCCACTAGCGTGCAGCTTAGATGATTAACCCAGTTCTTTTTAGTTTTAGAGGCATGGTTTGTGTTTCTCAAATTCTAGAATGGGACCATGTCCCAAAGAGCAGCCCAACTGGGGCAAAAGGAGCAGCTGGGGGTGTCACCACCATGGTTCTTCTTTGTGCCTGGCTTTTCAATTGAAAGTTGCAGGTTTTGAAGTCTTGGAGACTTATTTTATTAAAAAAATAATATCAATCAAACATTTATTTAAAAATTGCATATATCATATCAGATAGCAAAAAGATGTATTTTGCCTTTTCTGTGTTGATTGTTTTTGGGTTCCTTTAATTCAGTGATGGTACCATAGTATTAACTGCACATACTTGGTTTATGTATGCTGCCTGTGACCACAGTCTGAAGAAACTCCCAGGTTTGCAAGTTCATTGAGTAGACAGCCACATTTGTTCTCCTTAGTGTATTTTTTCCTTGTCTGATTCATAACCTTTTCCAGACTTTGCATTATGCATTATGCTTTCCTCTAATATATACTTAAGTTCATTATAGGCTAATTCCACCACTACTATTCTTGCTATATTACTTTGACCATCATTTCCATGAAGAAGAGTCCTCTTGCTGGGACTGACTGAAGTAGTGAGCTCATGCATCCAGCGTTGGGTGGACCTCTGCTGCATTTAGACAGACTGCTGCCATGCACTTGGCTCATTCCACTCATGTAGTTTTAAAAATGTGATGATTCTGCAGGTTCCTCTTCCTCCCTTTTTCTTGACTGTCCTTCTACTGTGGTGACTCTTGATATATACTTCCAAGACCAGGAGTGGTGTAGCACCTGGATGCTGTGAGAAATCAAGTTTTCAGGCCCTACCAAAGCAAGACCTCCTGGACTCAGTATTTGGGAGTGGTGCCCAGTTTTAACAAGTGCTTCAGGGTGTTTCTGATACCTTCTAGCCTTTGAGAACCACTATGCTTGCATGTTGTAGTTAACAACCTACATGCATTTCCTTTTAGTCATGAACTATGTATTTCTGTAATGCTTAAGACATAGGCTGAAAATATAAAATTATCATTATTGTAGGTCAGTAATTGAGGTTGCAATTTCATATTGTTCAATTAGTAGTTATTGTGTCTAAACCAGGGTTTCTTACACATTTTTTTGTTGAGATAAGGATATTTTGTTGTGAGAACTCTCCTAAGGATTGTAGGTTGCTTGACAGCATCCCTGGCTTCTACTTACTAGATTATAGTAACGTCTCTCAAGTTGCTACGATTGAAGATGTCTTCTAGACACCATCAAGTGTGCCTTAAAGAGGGGTGTTAAGGAGGGTCACCCCCATCTGAGAACCACTAGCTAACCTAGTTGGTTTCCCTTCTAATTTGTAATGCCCATCACCTTATCCACAATATATCCATTTTTTCTTTCGAGGTGGGAGAAGAGCCAGACATGAATGATTATAGAAAGTATATTTAGTTTTTATGTTTGATAGGGATTATGGTGATTACAATTTGGGTCACTTTCTTTTTTTATCTCTCTCTGACCTGTTTATAGTAAGAGGTATCAGCCTATACAGTGTTATTTGTTTTGCTGATATCTTATTGCTGCCAAAGTCTAATAACAATTTAATTTTATTTTTATTACTAAGTAACTTGCTTATTCTACTTGGATACCCAAAGGATTTTTTCTTTCATTTAAAGTTCAACAGTGTATCTTAGTGTTGGCTATACTGGATTGATTTTCTCAATTATGTGATCTGCTTTGGTGGTATGTTTTTATTTCAAAAAAATTTTGTTGATCTAATTTTAAAAAATCCTTCTTTTGCTTTGGTTTTCTTCTTCTGACTCCTACTTTAAATATATTGACTCTTCTTTGCCTATCATACATATTACTTTCTTTCAGACCTTTTTTACTTTCAAATTTTTATCCTTTTTAAATGTTAAAATTTCTTTTTAACTTTTATTTCTCTTGAGGCGTTATCTATGTTATTCATTCACCCTGTGTCCTTTCTTTACAATTAATTTCCAATTTTCTATCATGTAATTTTTGCATTTTCAGCATCATGATTCATGTGGTCTTTTCATTATCTTTCACCTTTTCTTAATGTTTTTTCTTGTGGAGAAGTAGTAGGTTCTGTGGGCATATCTGTCTTTCATTGTGTAGGGGTATTAGCTTGCTTCTTTCTCTGTCTTTCTGAAATCAGTATACTGTATGTGGAATTGGATTATGATCCTTAAACTTTCATTTAGAATCACAATATGCTTTTTATGAACAGAATTTATAAAACTCTGAAGCAAAAACATGTTACTTTAAAAATAATTTTAAAATGTATCAAAGTCTATAGTATATATAACTAAAAATATTTCCATTTGAGGAGAAGTAAAATTTAATTAAATAAGCAAATTAAATTGGCAGTGAATGTTTAAATTGGTATGCATTAAGAGTAGGTGAATGCTGGGGATTTAGCTCAGTGATTAGAGTGCTTGCCTTGCAAGCACAAGGGCCTGAGTTCGATCCCCGGCACCACAAAAAACAAAACAAAACAAAGAGTAGGTGAATTTCCCTTGGGGTCATTTACTAGCATATTTGTGATACATTTCAAGTACTTGCAGAATTTAGGTCACTTAAGAAATATTATAAAAGCAAAGGATTAGGCTGAGGGTGGAGCTCTGGGACAGAGCAGTTGCCCAGCAGGCTGGAAGCCCTGGGTTCCATCCCCAGTACAGAATTTTAGCAAAGCAAAGGATTTTTTGGAGTTCATGGAAATGGGTTTTCAGAAAAATCTAAATATTTTCAAGGCATTTTGGCTCCTAGAGTATCACAGAGATAATTATGGTAAAGTCTTAATAAATATTATGTGAAAAAGTATTGTATAAGAGTATTGGGCTAAAACACTGAGTATGGTGTTGTATCTTTTAAGAAGTTTCTGGCAACTTCTGGAGCCAGTTTATTACAGCTAGTAATTTCACTGTGCTCAAAGAAAGTTGTATGATTTGCTGTATTTGACATTAGTACTGTCCCTGTTGTTGCTATGATTAGTAGGTTACCATAATAACTTTTTACAATTTATATATATATATATTTTTATGAAGTACAACAAATTGGCAGGTCACAGGAAAATGATGTGGAATTTTAAGGGAACTATTTAGTAGAGTTTTAAGACTTAAAGACATATTTATACAGAATCTTATTTTATCACAACCACAATGTTTTCATGTATCTGTTATAACATTTACTTAATAGAATTTTATTCCTGGTTTTATTTTTATGTTTCAATGACATGTTTAAAACTCTAAATCTATCCATTCTTTTTGTGGTCATAAGGCAAGAATTGAGCTTGTAATTACAAAATTAAAATTTGTGTTTTCTTTGTTAGTGCTGGTCAAGATATCCAAGGAACAAGTGTGATTGCAAATCTTCCATTTCTGATGCGACAGAATCCTACTGAGACACTTCGGAGAGTTTTGCCAAAAGTCAGAGTAAGTTGGTATGAAATAAGATTTAAATTTCTCATTTCTTCTCAGGAGCATGTTTTCATTCTTGGGAGAAAATTTTGGAACTTTGATGCAAAGCTGATATTTTGAATGGGGAAAACATTACTATATACTGTAAAGATTTCTTTAGTCATTTTTTCAGTAGAGACATTTTAAAATTAGGTTTTTAGTAGCTCAAAATCTTAATTATTATAAAATCATAGGTATCTTGGTATTCTGTTGACTAAAATCTAAATTAATACACTAATGTATAATGTAATTTAACTGATATTCCTAATAAAGGTCCTTTGGTGACCTGTGAAGAATCTTGACACAAAGATTACATTAGAGCCATTATAATTTTGGTTTTATATTTATTTTATTGATTCTTAGTTCCTTCAGAATTAGTTTTCCTACTATGAACATAAGTGTTTTATCTACTATCATATTCTTTCTTTTGACTGCTTAATATTGATTATTAATATTGTCATGAAAAACTTATTCATTATTTATTACTTATTTGTACTTATATACAAAGTCTCTCCTTCATAAGAACTTGAATGAACAAAACACATGTAGTCTTTATGCCCTCCAGGAACTGACCTGCTAATAGGGTCCGACAGTGCACATGCTAAAGGAGGTAATGTTTGCTGTAGTGAGTTTTATATACTTTCTGTTTTGTTATCACCTTTTTCTTAAATTTTTATTGATTTGTACATGTTTAAAACACTGTAGCTATTTGTGTGTCCTCAGGTGTTATTTGTAGGCGTACATAGCATATTTCTAATTATTGCAATTTAGGTCAGGATTACATTATTTTTGCAAGATGTCCACATTTCTGTGCAGGCAATATGATTTTTTTTTAATGGTTATAGTGGTGACCTGAGATTGACATGGCTTATGATTCACACATGAAATAAGCTTTTTCATATCTGTTTTTCCCAGAATCATGCCATAATTTCAAAGAAATCAGGCTACCCAGACCAGGTTTATTTTCACATTTAGTTTCTGCAATATTTACTGACCTAAACTTATTAGTATGACACTTAGAAGCGTCAGTTAAATAATAGAAGAAAGGAACAGATGTTTAGGGCCTCTCGGCACAGTGGTAATGTCAATAAACAAGTAAGAGTTAAAGCCCCAAATACTGAGCATTCTGCATGGTGTTGAGCTGGCTAAATCTGGTCCACATAAAGCATATGAATTTCTGAAGTTGTGTAAAGCAGGCATAAAAGATGAAAAGTTTCAAAACAATGATCCTTAGAGGTTTCCAGGTTATTTTGCCAAATTCTTTTGCTAATGGGTTCACGATAAAGGTGATTAACTAACATCTCCCAAGAAATCTTAATTTTATGGGAATATGTAAAGGATATGTATGCACTTGTATACACTTGGGAGGGCCTGGGTTCAATTCCCAGCACTAAAGAAAGCAAGAAAAGAGTAGAAACTCATATATACAACATATTTATACACAGTATGAAATGTATGTTTTGAAACTATATGTATACCTGAGTTGTAGAAGATATGGTTCTAATGAGCTTTTCCAGTAATTAAAATTGATCTATGAAACAGAAGACTAACTGATTAGATGGAAACAAAGAAAGTGTGTATTAATCAATTTGTACTCAGAAAACATTTATTCATTGCTGAAAGATTTCCTTCATTTCTTTAATCAATAAGCAACGATTTAGCTGGGACCCTCATTTATCTCATCTTGTACTAAATTTGAAAGAGCTACCCAAAAACGTAGGAGAGTCTCAAATTAAGTTCTATGTCAGGAGGCCCTAAAAACTATGGAAAGGAATTGAAGGACAAGTACATACAATGGAGCACTGTGTTGTTGTCACTTTATGAAAAATGCTGAAAAATGAAAAAAACGAGAAGGACTTTCTGGGGCAACTCCAACAACAATACTTTTATGGAGAATTAAAAATTTAATGTTGATAGTCTAATGTTTAATCATCTCTGTTTCACATGATGAAACCCACACTTGTGATGCGCAAATCATTTTAAAAATCACTTCATTCAGAGATTAACACTTACAGATGCGCTAGTAAACCCTCTTCACATCTGCCTTGCTTATGTGAGTGGGTTCCTCACGGTGCTAAAGCCATGACAAACTCTCATAGCACTTTGTTCATCTTTCCACGGCCAAATTTCTCAGTTAACTTTATGGGAAAGCAAGTTTATATCTCAAAGTGAGCATTTAGTAATAATGGCATTCTCCTTCACTGGTAACTATTAATGAGTACTTCTCAAGTAGCAAGCACTATTTAAGAACTGGAGAAATAGGAGTGAACAGAACAGGCAAGAAACTTGATCTCAGGAGGCTGCAGTACAAAGGAAGAAACAAAATTTAAAGTAAACCAGAAATAAAAAATAAAGTGAAAAGGGTATAACTGTCATTTATAAGGGTTCTAAGAGATGCAGTAATGAAATAGGAAAGTAACGGGGAGACCTGCTGTGATCTGGGAGGCCAAAGAAAACCTCTTTGAAGCCCGGTGTGATGATGTGCGCCTGTAATGCCGGCATTCTCGTTGGCTGAGACAAGAGCATCACAAGTTCAAAACCAGTCTGGGGAACTTAGCAACTTAGCCAGATCCTGTCTCAAAATAAAACATAGAAGGTTGGGGATATAGCTCAGTGTGAAGACCCTGGGTTCAGTTAATCACATATACACACATACACACACACACACACACACACACGCACACACACACACACTAAGAAAGCCTGTTCGAAGAGCTGAACACTGAAGTGATGATAGGAGCCGCCATGTGAGAGTCAGGAATGACTGTAGTCCAGACTCAGAGAACAGCGAGTGGCCTAACATGTGAGAGGTCCATGGAGCTAAGAGAGGCAAGTATGACTGGAATCTAGAGGGTGGGTGTGGCATGGTGTGGCTTGGGAAGAGGCTAGAGAAACAGTGACAGAGCACACAGGAATTGGTTTTCCAGTGGAAAGCTGTCAAAGACTTTAAGCAGGGCAGTGACTTAGTCTCACCCACATTTCGGTCACCATGTGGAGTGGATTGGAATGGAACAAGTGTGAAGCTTTGGCACTGGTCTTCATGATACTTGGTGGTAGCTTGGATTAAGACAACTAAATAGGACTGTAGAGATATCTGTGGGGGTAGGATGGAGAGAACTTCCTGAGTCATCATGGATTGGGCTCAGGAAGTAAGGAATGATTCCAAATTTCTTGTTTGAACATCCTATGGTTTTGATGGTTTTAGCATGTTTATTGATGGTCTGTTAAATTCATGAGGAAGAATAATCCAAGTACTTACTAACATGGGTCTTATATGAATGACAGAATTCATATACTTTGAGAGAATTAGAAATATCAATGATAAACGTTTCATGAATGAAATAATCATTCCTAAGGTTCATTTGTAACAGGAGTATAAGCAGCTTTTAAAGCTCATCCTTTCTCTTGTCTTTTTAAAACATCAGATAAAATGATATTGGTGATTTTGATGGCTTTATACATTATAAAACTTTGCCTCTGATATTTTTATTTTAAGATGCTTATTTTATTTCATCCGTATATTAATGCATTAACTGAAAGTGTTTTTAAAAATAGGCTGTTTTCACTGTTTTAGAGATGCAGGAATTTTAAGGTTAAATAAAATGGCAGAAACACCTAAGATTAGAATTGAACTAATTCTATTGTGTTTTCACAGTTTACTTTCTAAATTGTATTCATAGTGGACAATGCATGGTAGTGCAAGTGGTTCGATTCACTCATCTCAAGGCTAAATTTAAATAAGGCTCTAAAAAAGAAATATTTTGACCTCCAGTTTAAATTTGCTAAATGTGGAGATACTTTAAAATATAGTTGCTTTATTGTATTCATGATATGCAATTTTACCCTAGGGTATCTTTTGAAGAAGAAATCACTTTTTTCTGTGGTTTTTATTTGGTTAAGTTTTAGTTGTTTTCTAGAATATATTAAATTTAAATCTTAGATGTTAAATTTTAATATTTAATTTGAAATTCTGTTATCTAGCAGTGAAAGAATTTGCCAAGATTTCTAAAATACTATAGTCCTTTATAAAATTTAAATCGACACGATATAATTACATTGTATATCATAGGTGACTTCTTTATAAGACAGTTCGAAAATTTTTCTATCTGTTGAGTTATTAAATTCATTTCATTTTTTCACTTATATTTTGATTCATATATGTCCCAAGATTATATAGTAAAAATGTACAGTTTCAGGCATATATAAAATAGCTAGTAAATATTTGCTGAGCTCTTGTCATATGTCCGGAATTGTACTTTGTAAAATATTTTATACGTTTTTGTCTCTGAATCACAATGGCTGTTCTATAATGGGAACTTTGTACAGGAAGAAATGACTTAGTTAAATAACTTGCCCAAAGTCAGAAAGCCAGCAAATGGTATAATTAGCTTTGAACAAGAAGTCTGGTTCTTGAGTACTCCCTTTTAACTAGTATTCAACCTCCTCACTAGCTGATCTTGACTACAGCAGATCCCTGAAGTATAATGTCACTTCTCAAGCCTTAGTCATCTCTCATCTGGTTATTATAACAGCCTTCTACTGGACCTACTGATTCTACTTTATCTGTTAGATCTCACTCATTGAGAGAGATCTTTTAAAAGCAACAATAATATCTTATCACCTCTCATATGAAAATTACTTACGTGATGTCCTAATCCTTAGAAACTGTATTCCTTTATCTGGAAAAAGAGTCTTTTTCAGCTACAATTAAAGAAACTGAAATATTGGAATTATCCTGAATTATTTGGGTGGTGCCTAAATGCCATGACATTTGCCCTTAAGAAGAAAGGTGGGGAAGATTTGACACATACACAGAGAAAAAGGCAATAACAGACATTGGAGTGATGTGACCACAAGCCAAGGAATGACAGCAACTACCAGAAACTGGAAGGGACACGGAAATGATTTTACCGTGGAGTCTCTGGAGGGACTATGATCTTGCTAGCACTTTGATCTTGACTGAGTCATACTGATTTAGGACTTCGCCCTTCTAGAACTGTGAGCAATTAAGTTTTTGTTGTTTTAAGCCACTCAGTTTGTGTTAATATGTTACAGCAGCAATAGGAAAACTAATATAAATAACTTCCAATGATAGTTAAACTTAACTGTCAACTTGATTGGTTTGATTGCTGCCCAGAGGATTAGTAAAGCATACTTCTGTGTGTGTTTGGGTGGGTCATGGAGGCATGGAGGCATGATCTTGGGTTACCTATGCCTTTGCCTCCTTCCTCTCTGGCACTGTTCCCCTTCTTTGTTCCTGGCTGCCATGAAAAGCATCTTTTCTCTACCATGACCTTCTTCAGTGTTTCTGCCTTGGAGCCAGCTAACCATGGACTGAGATCCCTGAAGCCATGAGCCAAATTAAACCTCTCCTCCTTTAGGTTACAGGTGTTGTACATATATTATGTGGCAGCAATGAGAGTGCTGACTAATACAGAAAACTGGTACCAGAGAAGTAGGGACATTGCTATGACTGGAACTGACCATGTAGTTCAGAAGCCATTGGAACTGGTGTGCAGGAGGAATTTGAATAGAGAAGCCCTAGATTGTCATAAGCAGATATTGATGAGTGATCTTTTGATCAGAGTTCAAAAGATAAGAATGCTGATAGGAATGCAGACAGTAAAGGCCAGGCTGTTGGCTTCAGATGTGAACTGTATTGGGAAATGCTAGACAGCATGCATGTTACATGTTGCAAAAAATATTTTTTTTCCCATTTTTGCCTGTGTTCTGAAGCTTTGCAGTAGGCTGAGTTTAAGGGATATGGACTAATTGATCTGTTGGAGGAAATTTCAAGGCAGCTGAATGTCTCAATGTTCAGGCTGTGTCATAGATGCTACTGGTTACTTTTATCCAGATCTACAGTGAGAACTGGTGGACAAAAAACAAAGCGGAACATTTTGGAAAGTTTAAGTTTGGCTGAAAAAGGAACCATGTGTAAATTTGGGGCCAAAGGAGGTGTGGTTGTTGAAGAGATTAATGTTATTAAAAGGAAACCATGTACTTTGTATTGGGAGAAGAAGAAAGATGCCTTGAGGGCATCTCAGAAATCAATAAGACAACACCTATCACAGGTTCAAGTTTGCAAAATGTAAACCTTTTATTTGAGAAGAGAGTCTTTGGATCCCTTTCTCAAGAAGGGATACCTAGAGAATTAGTTCCCCATGATTCATTTCACTATGTTCAGCCATTCAGACATTCAGAAACCACTGCAGCCATAATTCAGTGGGACTGGTTACTGTTCAGGCTTGTTGGAAGACCTTGGTGTCATTCACACGATGCTGGTTTTATAGGCTTGCACAGTGCAAGAGTTGTGGGGTCATAGATTCTTCCATTCAGATTTCAAAGGAAGGCTTGGGAGGCCAGGGAAGGAGCCTCTGAGAGATCAATGTGCGAAGCTGTGGGAATGAAGCCAAAGGTACATTGGAAATCCCAGGAAGCTGGGGATGTCATGAATGGGGAATGTCTGCTGAGGAATATAGCAAGTGGAGCCAGCCCAAGAGAGAAGTCATTTCAGCTACAACTGATAAGGCCATAGAGGTGGAGCCATCCATGCCCTTTAGAACTCACATCTTACTACTATTTACCCCAGATGCCAGACATGAAGCTAAGGACTTCACATTTACTTTGCCGGGTTTCAGTCTTGCTTTGCTCTGATTCTTTTCTGATCCCTACTTCTACCTTTCCAAGTGGGGTATTTACCCTGTACTATTGTACCTTGGGGTTATGTAAATTGTTTTTTATTTTTACAGGGGTTCACAGTTTTAACTCTTTAGAGTTTGCCTGGAGTTTAGAGGAGACTTTGACTTGGACTTTTTAGCAATGCTGGGACTATGAGACTCTGGGGAAGGCATTATTGTGTTCTGGTTGTACATGAGATCATTTTTTCATGTTAGGAAGAATTATTAATATATAGTGTTGTTTATCTGAAGATTAAGTATGATTTCATATGTGTTTGGGTGTCAAATTGTTAAGAGGTGAATGTAAATGTTTAGACTTGATTGGCTTGGCAGCCTCCTGCAGGATTAGTAAAGCAAACTTCTCAATGTGTATGAATGGCTCGTGGATGCATGACCTTGAGTACTGTATATGGTTCCTAGCCCCTTCCTCTCTGACACTGTTCCTTTGCTGTACTTCCTGGCCACCATCAACTAAGTGTCCGCCCTACTGTGTCCTACTACCATGATGATATTGCCTTGGAACCCACTGACCATGAATTGAATCCTCTGAAATCATGAACCAATTTATGCCTGCCTTCTTTTAAGTTGTGGGTGCCAAGTATTACACCCCAGCAATGGGAAAGCTAAATAGTAAACATTCCATTTCAAGTAGAATAAATCCTACCACGTGCTTTCTGACCTTGGCATTTTCCAGTCTTTTCCCTTCCTTCCTCAAGGGCAGAATGAGTCATTGTCATTTTGGCCTGTCACTGTTTCCCCAGAACCTAAAGCAGTGCCTGGCAGATCATAGGCACTTGAGAATAATTATAAAATGAGTGTTGATTGAACTTAATATTCTCGGATAATACGTGTCTCCCTGAAAGACCAGTGACATGTTGGCCCTCTGATTTTGGCTCCCAGAGAGACCTTTACTGGGGATGAGAGAGAAAGTGGAGATACCTATCAGAGAAAGGATGAAAGAGATACAGTAAATAAATATAAAATTTGATTATTTGAAATTGGTAGATGTAGCAGTATTCTGATTTTGAAAAGATTCATTGGTTCTACTTTATTAGTGTTGCATGATTTTATTTTCATATGTAGAAATAATTTGAAAAATTATAAATTTCTTCCAAAGTGAATATCTACTTTAGTATTTTATATATACTGAATATAGGTAGACATAAAATTTTAATTGCTCCTTATTTTGAAATTTACGTAGAAAGCATTTACTTTATAAATGAAGATATTTGTGAATAAAAAGCTTTCCTTTTTAAAAGTCTTGGTTCAAGCTGCATAGTTAAGTGGACAAACAGTGATAATGTGTAGAGCACTCTCTATGGGCCAGGCACTGTCCTTGATGCTTGAGACACCGTGTAGAGCACTGTCTGTGGGCCAGGAACTGTCCTTGATGCTTGAGACACGTCCTTTAAAAATTCTCATAACTCCTTATGATTTATTTATGGTCCTTTTACAGTTAAGATGGATATAGGCCTAAAAATTCAGTGCTTGAGTGTGAGTATCCTGTTGGGTCGTTTCTAGAAGCTTGAAATAATATAGCTTGTTTTGACAGTTCTAGCCTCAAAAGAAATAGTTTTAACTAAAAGACTTAAAGAGTATGAACAACTGATACAAATTGTTTTTTTATTTGGTTTGCAGCTTTAAAAAGGGTCTTCTCTTCCTCATCTTAGGTGTTGTTTTCAGAGATAAGTGAAAGTTAAATCCTGAGAAAAGCAAAGAGTTTTGTGAAGATAACACAATTGTACATCATATGCAGAGCATGATGTCCTAGATCACCCACCGATCATAAAAAGCCCACAGTATAGTATTCTACCAACAGGCTAAACATTTAGGGACCCTTTGATAAGAAGGAAGGCAGAGAAGAAAATGAAATAAGTGCTATAATGTAGAATTGGTAAAAGATGGCCATCAGGATCAGAGTTGACCTCGCTAGGAAGTTTTATGGTCTAGGAGGCATAATATTATGTACCTTATTCTTCTAGTTTACTACAAGAAAAAAAAAAGAGGTGGCATTCACCAGAGGGATTGGGGAGCATGAACAGATGATACAAATTGCACTTTCCTTTGTGATTTAGAGCTCAAAAATAAAAGTATATTGACCACAGCGCATTTTGAAGGTACCATCTGTTATGTTTTTTCTTTTTATCTTTAGAGCTATTTGCAAATATTTAAGGAAAATAGATTGATATTACTAATTATAATATTAATTAAAGTCATATGGAAATGTTTACTGAATATGTCATTTTTCTAAGCATTAGTTACATAGGCTAATATTTCTTTTTTCATTTTTTATTTTTTGTCTTTTTTTTTTTTTTGAGACAGGGTCTGGCTGTGCAGAAGGCTGGCCTTGAACTCACTATGTAGCCCAGGCTGGCCTCGAACTTGCAGCTATCCTCCTGCCTCAGCCTCCCAAGTGCTGGGATTACAGGAGTGTGCCACCATCCCTTGCTTATTATTATTATTTTTTTAAAATTTCTTAATAGACCTAGAATTTGCTTTTTGGAAAATTCTGGTGGAGAATAGTGTCCTCACATGTGTTCCTTAGTCTTTGTTTTTACCCTGCCTGCAATAAAAAGTAACTGGAATTTCTATAGTTCTTTTAAATGTGTAGTTAAGCTTATAAGAGAGTAAGGAATAGTTCTAGGGCTCAAAAACAAACCAGTCAGTTCCACGTGTGCTTTAGAATATAGAAAGCGACAAGAAATATTTAAAAACCTAGTCATTATAAATCATCATTTCTGCAGACTAAAAAGGAAACACATAGATTTGGAAAAACCATTTACAAAAATCTAGCTAGCATTCCCAGGGCAGAGATACTGGACTAGGAATAGACAGAATAGCCACATTTTCTCTGAGGAAAAAACCCTACAGATAACACCCATCAAACTTAAAGGTGAAAGGTCAAGAAAAAGTAAAAAATGCTTATTCTTGCCACTTACTTATTCATGTATGTATGTATGTCTTGGCAGTGCTAGGACTCAAATCCAGGGATTTGTGCGTGCCAGGTAAGTCTTTACCACTGAGCCACTTCCCCCCTCTTACCACTTTTAATAGTTTACTAGACATTCTAGCCAGTACAGTAAGGCAAGAAAAATAATTGAAAGACACCCACATTATAGAGAAAGAAGCAAAACTGTCTTCTCAGAAACTGTTACCATCTATGTAGGAATCTACAAAAGAAAAATCCTAGAACTACTAAATAAGAATAGAAAGGTTGCAAGATTCAAGATCAGTGTACAAAAAATATCAGTGGTATTTATACATACCAGCAGCGAATAATTTGAAATTGTAGTTTTTCTTAAACTATCACAGTAGCTTTAAATTATGTAATATTCATGGAAAAATCTGATTAATGATGTTTAAGACATATACTGACAACTACAGAACACTGCTGAGAGGAAATAATTAAAAAATTAAGCAAATAAGAAGATAGAACATGGTTATAGATCAGAAGATCCAATTTTTTTAATATGCTAGTTTGCCCCAAATGGGTGTATATATTTAATGTAAAATAATGAAAATTCCAGCAAGTTAGTTTTTTTGGGGGGGGAGCGAATGAAGAGTGATAAGGAATGATAAGCTAACTTTAAAAGTTATATGAGTATGTAAAGGACTTAGAGTAGCTAAAACAACTTTGAAAAGAAGAAATAAAGTTGGAGGACTCAGACTACATGGTTTGAAGAACTAATATGCAGCTACAGTGATTAAGACTGGTGAGAAGGCAAAAATGCGTCATAAAGAGAGTTAAAACACACACACATACTCTCTCAAAATTGTCAGTTGGTTTTTCAACACAGGTGCGAAGGCAACTCAGCGCAGAGAAGGTAGCCTTTTCAACAATGGTGCTAGCACAATTGGGGAAAATGTTCTTAACCTTGCACCATCTAAAAAATTAACTCAAAATAGAACATACATGTAAATGTTAACTAAAATTGTAAAAACTTCCAGAAGACATAAAATATCTTTGTAAGCTGGATGGGTTTGACAAAGATTTCTTACATATGACACTAAAAACTTGATCCATAGAAGAAAAAATTGATAGATTTGCTCTCCGTACTCTTCAGAAGACACTGGTAGAGAACAAAAAGACAAATCAGAATGAGAGTAATATTTATAAGTCACATATTTGGTAAAGGACACATGTTCAGAATATATAAAATGAGTCAAAACTCAAAACAATTACATTTTTAAGGATGGGCAAAAATTTGGAAGGTATTCACCAAAGAAGATTGTGAATGATCAATAGCATGAGAGAAAGAGTTGAATGTTGTTAGTCTTTAGAGAAATGCAAGCAAATGTACTGTAAAAAGCCCTGACCATATCAAGTATTGGCCAGAATGTAGAATAACTCAAAACTCATGCACTCCTGGTGGGAATGTAAAATGTGCAACCACTTTGGGAAACAATATGACAATTTCTCAAAAAATTTAAATATACATTTATGCACCACTCAATCATTTTACTCCTGAGGAAATGTTTACCTAAGACTTATGCATGGAGATGGACATGATGTCACATGTCTGCAGTCCCAGCACTCTGGGAGGCTGAGGCAGGAGTATCATAAGTTCCAGTCCAGCTTGGATGATTTAGCAATTTAGCAAAATCCTGTCTCAAAGTAAAAAAAAAGGGCCTGGGCTGGGGATGTAGCTCAGTGTGAAGGCCTTGTGTTCACTCCTCATACTGGTGGGTGGGGCGGGGGTCTGGCTTGTGTTTGAATGTTCATTGCAGCTTCTTAAAGCTGAAAACAACCCAAATGTCTTTCTACAACGATAGAGGAATAAACTGTGACACAGTCACTAAATGGGATAAGACTTCTTACATATTCTGGATCCAAGCCCTTTGTGGGTTACATGTTGAAGTATCTCCTACTCTGATTTAGCCACTCATCTTATATTTTATTTTGTAAACAACATGATTGGGTTTTATTTTTAATTCAGTTGGACACTATTTTAATTAGAACAGTTCATCTGCATTTCGTTAAACTAATTTAACTAAAATTGCATGTCATCTTACTACTGTCTTTGTCTTTTCTTTTTGCCAAATGCTCTGCGTTCCTTTTTCTCTCCTTTATTGCCTTTTATTTGAATTAGATAGTTTCATTCTATTTTTTTCTGCTTTGGTTAGCTTGGAAGTTATATATTCTTTTTCCTTTTGTGTAATAATCTTAGACATTAAAATAAAGACATGTTTTCAGGGTTTAATGTTCATTGGTATTTTTACCTTCTTCCTATACACAAACCTCAAAGCTTTAACCCTATTTAATCCTCTTTTAATTTCTGTATTATTATTGTCAGCTATTTTAATTATGTATTTGAAGCCTACAGGTGTTATTATTTTTGATATAATCAATATTTATTTAGGTTTATCCACATATTTATCAGTTTTAGAATCATTTTTCTTCTTCTGAAGAACATTCGTTAACTTATTTAGTAGAAGTCTGCTAGTGACAAATCCTGTCAGTGTCTGTTGGTCTGAAAATGTGTTTTGTGCTAATTTAAATTGAGGTCATTAGCATAGGATTTTATAGTGGCTATGTACAGATTTTTTTTTGGCATATGTATGATCTATGGCTTATTCTCTTTCGTCGGGCTTGGAAAATATTTAGCTGTCATTTTTTTCAAATGTGATTCTGCCTAACCTTTTCTCCTTTCTTCTAGGACTCCAATTTCATATATGCTAAGCATTTTCCCAACAAAGCCTGTCTTTTACCCTCTTTTAGAAACTTTTTTTTCTCTTTGTGATACATTTTGAGTGTTTCATCCTAGCCCATCTTCCAGTTCACCACTTCATCTCTGTGTAACCTGACTTTAATTTTTATTATTACATGTTTCTCTTCTAGAATTTTTATTTAACTCTTTAATAAATTGGCCACAACCTTTTTTTATATATATTAGAATTCTCTGTTGAAATTCTTAAGTGTATCTTTTACCCTCTTGAACCAGATATGTATTAGATAACAACTGTGCCTGGAGTTCCTTTTGGTATGTTTCTATTTTCTGTTGTTTTGCTGGTTTTCATTCATGCTATCTTATCTCCCAGTGTGCCTGAATAGTATTGAACGTGTACTTGATCATGTACTTGACCAATAATTTGTTGAAGTGGTTTGAGGCCCAGAGGGATATCTTCTTTCAGAAAGGAACGTGTTTTCTTCTGCTCTACACTGAGCTGCTCTAGTTATAAAGTCTCTGTTAATCCCATTTCAAGTATGCCATGGTTTGGAGCTGGGCTGCTCGCTGGGAAGCCTGGCTTACTGCAGGAGAGCTCTTCCTTCTGCTGCAGAGGGGCTTCTCAGGGCTTCTGCATGGCTGGCACAGATGTCTGTGAGCTCTCAGTCTCTCACATCCTCCTCTAGAATCAGCACATATCCCAGGGGGAAGAAGCAGCCCTACAAACTTGTGCCCAGTTTTCTTGATTTTCATTTTTCTTACGTTTTGGATGGGTTATTTTTCTCAGCTTTTATGAAGATGATTTCTATATCATGTCTAGCTTTTACAATTATCCTTAACAGGAGAATTGACTAGAATTGCTGAAAGAAGAATCTCCCTTTCCTTTTATTTTTCCTCCTTGTTTTACTCTCAGAATTGTGTTATCTCCAGTGTGTCTGTTTAAATCCTGCATAGGCTCTATACATGCATATATCCCTCTACTGTACCTTGTAGTCACCCCCACTTTTACACAGATCAGTTGATTATTTCCTAGTGATTGGTTAGAAATAATCTGGAACCTAACACTAAATATTCCGCCAAAACGCTCGTGATGAATTCCTTGTATAAACATTGTGTTCCTACATGCCCTTATTTTTTTGAGGTAAAATTACATTTTCAGTGGCAGTTCTTCATTTTTGTCTGTATTTTCTCTGCAGGAAACCTCTTCCACATCCATGTCTTTGAATATCACCTATATAGATTCATTTATTTATAGCAGATATTTTCAGAGTAGCAGATCTCTACTTATAATCTCTATTTACATGTCTTAAAGGCAGCTCAGAGTTAACAGGTGCGAAATTGAGCTTATGGTATTTCCCCCGACACCTGAACTTCCTCCAGGATCCTCTATGCTCATGTGTACTAATGTTCTCTTCCTAGTTTACAAGCTGGATTTGGTGAGTCATTCGGGATAACTCACTTATGTAAACCTGTTTATTTTATGTCTTAAGTATTTCTTGAATCTGTTCATCTCTCTAGTCGCACTACCTCCACCCCAGTCCAAGCTATTAAGAGTTTTCTCAGATAAGTTTATTAGCTTTCCATGGGATCCTCATCTTTTGCCTCCTCCCATTACTTCTCTCCTGATTCATTTTCAACTTCATAGTCAGCATGATATTTCAAAGGACTTAAACCCCTAATTTGCATATTTTCTTGCTTAATGCTTCTAAGTCTTTGCATAATTGGGCTGTCTGTTTCACTGCCTCAGCAAAACCCTCTCACTGTGTGCTGCAGGCACACTGATTGATCTTCTTTCAGTTCTTTGAGTCCACAAGCTTCACCTTGTGTCTCAGTGCTGGTAACAGTTTTCATCCCGCTCATCTTGCTGTTCTGTCTCCCCTTCCCCCCTCTTTGCCTAACTACTTTTTTTTCTCTTTACACAAGTCAGTTGTCGTTTCTCAGCAAAGCCGCCCCATACACCTCAGAGGTCACCTATTAGTTGCTCTTACAGTGTTTTGTACATTTCATCCTTAGCTGTTTCCGAGGTCTGAAGTATAGAATTAGCAGTGTCGTGAGAATGTAAGGTACCCTGCTTGTCCTGCTCTTGTACCGCTAGGCCTTCAGCACCCAGCACAGAGCCTTGAATGTAAATGAGTATTTCTTTAGTGTTTGAGTGTATAAAACCAGCAGGAGTTACTCGAAAATAGAGAATCATATCTTTGACTTTTTGCCAATTTCCCTGAATCCTTAGCATGATACTAGTATTTGATAAACTGTTGTGAATCCCTTGAGACCATACTTGTAAGTGAAATAAATTGGACACACACTTACACATTGCATTGTTTCTCTTGTGTGAGGAACTGAAAGGGTAAATAAGGACCAAAATGGATGACAGAAGTTGGGACGTAGGAAGAAAATGTTCAAATGAGAAAGATAGCAAGGCGGGGGGAGGGGGAAGGAAAGGAAGGGAAAAGGGAAAAAAAGAATAGAAGGAAAAAATGGAAACAAAGCTTTTGTAGATAAGGCGAGGAAGAAGGGTTGAAGGGAGGGGAGGGAATGGGGAAAAAAGGGGAATCAAGATATATCATGTACAGGTACAAATTCCCTCTGCTGAATGTGATCATTATGTATATCAGAAGTATACCAATAAAACTAATTTTTAAAAAGTTTGAGAACACTACAATGACTAAAAAAATTTAGCCACTGTGAATTAAAATTACATTATCTATAGAATTGGGGTTTTAGTGGATTACTTTATAGAGAATTTAGGATAGAAGGTAATCATAGTATAATGACTGACAAGTAAAAAAGCTCTGATTCCATTTGCTTATAGAAATTGCCAGACTTCCCATTGCTGCTTTTCTCCCTAGAAGAGGGTTTTTTCAAAAAATATTTAAGTAAATATTTCTATAATGGATAATTTGAAAATACATAGGTTCTATGCATTTATAGAATAAATATGTTCTCTATGGGTATCACATCTAGTAAATAGATATTTCTTTAGTAAGTACATATTTTCTTTGCAAAGTTTGAATCTGCTGCTTACATTTTAAGCTTAAATTATAAAATTACCTATGATTCTAATTTAGTATATGTGAAAATGACTTATCAGAATAATCCAACTAAAAGCTCAGTTTCAAGAGCGTAGTCTTGAATTTATTTATTTTGTTGGTCTTCTGATTTTGTGCAGCAGAATATTTCATCACCCATTTACGGTAGTCATATAGTTGCTCTTCCCTGATAGAATGAGCTCTTTGGGTTATTGTTATGTGTACTTCCTCATGAACCTTGTATTTAATCACTGAAATGTAGCGTTAAAGAAGGAAAAGCTCATTCCTTTGTTGTTGGTGTTTATGTCTACACTTTGGTTTCCCTCTCAGACTGACTTTCTGTGCTCTCAGCTAGTTCCTTCCCCTTTATTTGGTGTGTTATGTGGCCCTGGCAGGGATAGGAAGAGGATGAGGTAGCACGGTTAATTGTTACAGGCATCTTAGAATTCCCATTAGTCATATTTAACTCAGTCTCAAGTTTCCTATAAATATTACAATTTTATAATGAAAAGACCCCTTATTACTAAAGATTCTCCCATTTATTACCCACAGTACTCCAGATATTTGACAAGTCCTAGCCCCTTAATATTTTAGTGCTTAAATCCCTATTATTTCATTAAGAATAGCAGTGATGTTATCTCTAAAAATACAAAAAGATATTTTGTAATTTCAAAGACCCTGTACCTTTTACTAGCATCACTCACTGCAAATATGTTTTTCAGTTTTAGTCAGTGAGAGTAGTTTGAGAATATGTATTTGTATCCAAAGTATTTGTTCTTTTGGAATAAGCCAATGACTTATGTGATGCTTCTCAAATTGAATATTAGAAAGAGAAATATCTTTTTGATGGCTACAATGCAGGTGTATTAGAGACAGACTATTTCCCTCTCTGCAAGGAAGGTGTTAATATTTTCTTTTTACAAAATACTTTCTTGCACCATTCATGATGACTAAAATAATGCATTTTAAACACAGAAGTGTCTAGTATATTTTCCTTCCTTGAATGAGAATAGCTTTTTAAATTTGGAAATGTCTGTTGTCTCGTTTATTAAATACCTTATTGAGTTTCTGAGGAATTGGAATTGGGACACCAGTGTGCATTAGCATGTAAGAGGAATGGTTGCCGCCCCTAAGGCATGCACTTAAGCAATAGAGGAATTTACTTTTCAGTGTCTTCCAAGGCCTATGAGGATGCACACTTATTTATCCAGAGAGTATGGATCTCACATATGTTTGTCCAGAGGGTGTGACTCTGTGGAAGAGAACACTTATGGGTAAGTATCAAGCTCTTATTGTATTATGTTCCAGAAAACTATGTTTAGAAGTCGATTGATGTTAGCAGTGATAAAATCTCTTAGTCTGTGCTGGTTTCTCAACAGTGGACAGTTCCAGATGTTGAAGTCAGCACAACAAGAGAAAAACCCAAATCCCGATAAGACTTGAGGATTTTTCGAAAATTAAATGAAAACTAGTTGGGGCAAGTGTTGCTGCGGGAGTCAAGACTAAGTCACACAGTAAGAAGAATGAAGCCGGGGAGCTCCTCCTGTTCTTCTTTGCATACTGTTTGCGTGTGTGCAAACCCAGGACTTACTGACTTTAGGAGGGCAGAATTCAGCTCTTGGAACTTAAGACAGCAGACTCACGCGAACTGGAATGTACACTGTGGCCCTCAAAATTTACTTTAATACTGCTTTGCAAAGTCCTTTCTGTTTCTAAATAAAAGCCGTGCCTTCCGAAACCTGTAAGTGATGCATACTGGCCACATCAGATCTTTAAGTGTTTCCCCAATCCAAAACTGTTAGTGAAGAACTAATGTTTGCTTTACAAACAGTGAAACAAGAGAGATGGGAGGGTTGGTTTCAGAGACCAATTATTGGCTCTGCTTTACAGCTTAGTATTTGTTTTCTTTTCCTCTCAGCCAAGAACTCTTAGTTGAAAAAACTTGTGTAATAACGTCTGCTTATGTGATATGAAAGCGCAGAACAAATCAAAACAAAACAGCCACCTAAATATGTGATAGGTTTTCTGGGAATGAATTATAGGACATAAGCATTTGTTACAGCAAGTGCTGCTGCCAAGCTTCCCGCAGTGCCACACAAAGGCTTAGTTATGACTGATGTAAGCCATACCTTAGCTACTGATAAATGGCCGGGCCAGATCAGTGAGGAAGAATCCCTGCTTGAGAATACTTTGGCTTCTGGCAGGCAAGAGTCAAGCAGTAGAGTTGCCAGTTATTAGCTCACTGATTCTCCAAAAAATACTTCACTGCTGTTTACCCTGCTGTAGCATGTATGTGTTACCTGTCACATGATGACTGGCAGTGGTACCTGTGTGCCGAATCAAGGAATCTGGGCATAGGCTGTAAATCATGGTTGCGGAGATGTTGGGGCAGCAAATGGCAGAAACAACTCATACGGACACAGTGGAGAACTGAGAATGCGTATCTGTGTGAACTGGTTTTGCTTTACCTTCTCATTCTACCAATCCCTGATCTTTAGAGTTCACTTCAAAATCTCTTGAAGCCACTTTTTAGGAGATGTGGAAAAATGTGTACGAAGGGAGAGAGCACTCAGAGAAGAAAGGTTAGGCGAAAGGGTATGAGATATTTAGTCATCCAGCAGTTAGTTAACTGAATGCCTGCTGTGTCCTAGGACTTGAGAGTCTAGTAGTGGACAGACAAAATTCCTGTAGTCTTGAAGCTTATGTTCTAGTTGGAGGACACAGACCATAAAAGAATGACTATCTGTTATATTGGATGGTGGCGATAAATAGGTCTGTAAAAGGGGGTGATGAGAGCTGGGGTAGGGGTATTGTTCTGTTTAAAATAGAGTAATCAGGGAAGAACTCATAAAAAGATGATAGTTGAGTGGAGGTTTGGAAGAGGTCAGGCAGCCACCATGTTGCAATCTGCACAAAGGGAAGATTGAGGACAGATCCTGTTAGTCATTGAGAGGCCTTTGTCTTTGAGTGAAAAAGAAAGCATTGAAAAATTTTGAGCAGAAGAGTGACATGAAATGACCTATTTCTTAAAATGAATCTCTTTGCTGTTGTGTAGAGAATAGGTAGCAGGAGGCAATGGAATCTGGGGCTAAGTAAAGGTTATTAGAAGAGTTCAGACTGGAGATGATGGGGGCTTGAATAGGGTGATAGTTTTAGAAATGACAAGTGTCAGATTCTTGATCTATTTTGAAGGCACATACTTCAGGATTTACTAGTCTTTTGGAGAGAATGAGAAGCCTTAAAAATGACCCTCAGAGTTTTGGGCTGAGCAGCTGAAAGGACAAAGTTGTCATTACTATGTACTGAGATGAGGAAGACTGCTGGAGGACGGGTTTTGAGAAAAGATCAGTTAAGATAACGGCAGGAGAAGTTCCTACTGAATATCCAGGGGCAGTGTAGACAGTGATAGTTGGATATACATGGTCATCATTTAAATGCTCATTTTGCACAGACATTGCTAGGTCATAGAAACTTGCTTAAGTGATTTAAATCTCTATGAAGATGGTGCTCTAATTCACATTTTATATATAAGGCATTAATACAGAAAGATTAGTTTTCCTAAGATCACAGAAATAAGTTTATGACTGTAAGTCCCAGGATGTTGAGATGTTCTAGTGACTTAGTTACAAAACAGACTTACAAAGCAATCTTAATTGATTGAGTGAAAATACCTTTAGCTTTCTTTATGTTACGCGCACACACACACACACACACACACACGGCCTACAGAGACATGGAGGAGTGTAAGTAATGTTTTTCATGAGGTTTACTTAGTTTTTTTAATTTGATGGTTGAAAGCTTATATTCTAATGTAGGCTTTAAATTTGAATATGCACTTAAAAATTTAAAATGTGAATGGAATGGTATTAATATAAATGATTTTAAAATCAACATATTTTAGAAATTCTTTTAAAATGTTTAGTTTGTGGTAATTTATGTTCATATCAATTGTTTCATGGGAAAAACACATTTGTACACTTAAGTGTGTTCCTTTTTATAGTAGAATATATAATATTTATTTTTAAAGCAGAAATATAGGTAATGAGAACATGTGTGATTGCTTGAGCTTTGGTGTTATTATTCTAGGCAGGATGACATCTGTATAATACCAATAGCAAGACCGAAATTCCAATCCATCAAAAATGCCTACTCTTGTTTAAAGGTTTATATACTGTTTATAATTTTCACCCAGTAAAGCAATGGAATATTATTTTATAAATTCTTAAGACATTTAAGGTATCTGTGGTCTAATGAGTTAAATTATTAGGAAGAGATTAATATAGTCCTCTTAAAGTAATAATATGAATTGTATATTCTTAAAGGTCATTTATAGTTATTTATGGAATATGACTCTATATGGTTTCTATATCTTTGGATTTTAAAAAATTATAACTTCTGACCTGTCCTATCTGTAAATAGCAAAGTCTTTTTGATTACACAGGAAGCCCTGCACGTTGCGGGAGTGGAAATGCAGTTGACAGCGGCAGTGTCATTTTTGACCATTCTGCAGGAAGAGTCAGTGTCCGTCCATGCGTATGCCCACTCCTTCCTCCAAGTCATTCTCCTGCACCTGGAGCACAGGGACACAGGTCAGGGCCTGGTGTGCCACATTCTGTGTTTGTTCATTGTTTCTGGAAATGGCCGTGCTGTTATTTGGATTCTGTGAGCCTGAGGATGCTAAGACTAAAGCAGTGGTATGATTTAAAAAACAATCATGGCTGTCTTTTTCCAAAGGCCACAAATTCAGTACCCTTGCAAAGTGAGGACCCTATTAGTTCATCTCATGATTTGCCTTATACTTTCCTCTTAGAGTTTTTTTTCTTTACAGGTGTGTTTATAATATTATCGTATAGCAGAACAGCACTTCTTGGGTTAAGGATACCCTCCACATTACTTTTAAATTTAGGAAAATTTTCTAGATGTTGGCTAAGACAAAAAAAAATAGAATTTCTTAGAATAGTAATAAAATAATTATATATATTCTGATTTTATCATTAAATGCTATTGGATCTATTAAAGTCTGAGTTGAAACTGCATTTGTGAGACATTTACTTTAGCCTGTTAACATCTGCATCCATCAGGTGTGAGCAACGCATGGCTGGAAACTCTTCTGTCTGTGATAGAAGTGTTGCCGAAAGAAACCCTGAGACATGAGGTAACACTGTGGTTTAAAATTTTTTTTTTATTTGGTAAATACTAATAACTCTTCCTAAATTTTTTCTTTTGTCAAAATTTTTTTTTAATGAATAAAATTGTTCCTCATTGTGGAAAATGTGATGAATATAGATAATAGAAGGAAGAAAAATAATTTATGGTTTTTTTACTTGGACACTTTAAAGATTCTGATGTATTTCTTTTCCCTATATATTGTTCCTTCTTGCCATATTAGTAATTGTGTTAAATCTCTTTTATCATTTTCCACTTAGTATTATTTTTCTATGTAATTTTAAACTCATTTGGTAGTAGCTACAAAACCGTTTACTTACTTACTAAGCTCTCAAGGCTTTCAGGCTTAAAACTTACTATCAAAATAAAGCATTAAAAACATCTCTGTAGAGACTGAATTCTAATAAAATAATTTCTTCAACTGTACCTTCCAGAAAGGTAGTGGTACTGAGTCAGAGAAGGCATTAATATTAAGCTCTTGACTAAGAGTACAGAGTATGTGGAAATGCTGTTTCTCTGAGTTTTTATCAGCAGTGGTATTCCAGTTTCATTTGTTGGTTTGCCAATAGAATTATATCTTAATTGGAATTTTTAAATTATACTGTTGACTAATTTTTCATATATTAATATCATTTCTATTTATTCTTTTGTAATTGTTTGATCTTACCTTTTGATCACTACTTACATATGTCATTTATCTGTTAAGGTTGCTAATTTTTGTTATACTAGAAAATATGTTATTGTAAATATTCTCAATTTGTTTTTTGCCTCTTAATTGTCAACATTGTTCAGTAATTCTTCTTGAAAAGTTTTTATGTAAATTAAGGTGAGAGGGTAGGAGAAATAGAAAGGAAATATATCCTCTAATGAAATAATTTTGCAGTGTCTGAACATTATTTGTCTATGTGTTTCTTTTCAAATATGTCATGATAGAAAAAAGAAACAGTTACCAGTAAATGAAGTGTCCCGTATTGATTTCATTAAGTATCTTGTTCTTGCTTTGCTGTCATGCACTTTCTGTTTCTATCACAGTGCCAGAATACTTGCTTGAAAATGGGAAGATTTATCCAGTTGTAAGAATTTTTATATACTTGAACTTTGTCCTGTCTCAGCCTCCCAGAGTATGAAAATGTGTGTTTTAAAAATACTTTATGTGCATTTAGGTAATTGAAGAATTCACCATGAGCTTTACTTCAATTTTTTGTTCCTAGTTATTTTTAACTGAATAATTTATTATTCTCTTTACCTTAACCCAGAAGACAAATGAAGTGATCCAGGTTATAAACAGTCATGAACTTCAAATTGTCAGTCAGGTTCTTTCAAAACATTTCGAGGATTAAAATGGTCTTTGGAGAAAATAGCCAGCCTCTATTAGAAGAATGTGTACACCTTTGTGAATTTGTTCTCTAAATCTTTTCTCTTTAGATTTTGAACCCACTTGTTTCCAAAGCACAACTGTCGCAAACAGTCCAGTCTCGTTTAATTAGTTGTAAAATTTTAGGAAAATTGACCAACAAATTTGATGCCCATACGTGAGTATTTGTAAATATTTTTGTCTCTTCTATTGAATTTAGTTGATTTAATATGTAATGGCTGTATGATTGATTATATTAGATTTGTATTTTGCCATGCCACATACAAGTTTAGCTTTTTTACCTTTATAGAATTCCCAGGCAGAAGTCCCCTTGTTCAGAAGCACTTCTCACTCTGGTGGCTTTTCCAGATCAGTAAGGTTGACTTAGCTTCTGCTGCCTGTCTTAGTCCTCCCCATCTCGTTCCTAGTGTACTTTTGAGGATAAAATAGCATTTTCTTGGCACTTTCGAAATTGGTAAACATGACACAATGTTAGTGTTTCTTCTCTCAATCATTATTGAATTTGTTATTTTGAATCTTATTTTGAAGTTTTATGAGCTGTATTTATAATTCATATGCTCCTTTGCTCAGACGATAAATACCAAGGCAAGAGTGGAATGTTACATGATTCTGACAGGATGGTAAAATACAAAGTTGAAGAATATCTTGGTTGATAATTGCTAGAATCAGCTCTCTCATTGCCACAGCCTACTATCATAGCTAGGCCAATCCAAAATTAACCATGATTTTTTAATGAATTGTATACATAATTTGCAAGTAACTGATAACATCCAAATTTAATAACAAAAATGCATTGTAAACTATAAAGCCTTAAGGTAATTTATGAGTTTAAAGTTAATTGAAAATACTTATTTTTTCTGAAATATTCACCCATTTACATGTTTCTTTCCTCTTCTCCCTCAGCATTAAGCGAGAAATACTTCCTCTGGTAAAATCACTGTGTCAAGATGTAGAATATGAAGTTCGATCTTGTATGTGTCGGCAGTTAGAAAATATAGCTCAGGGCATTGGGTAAGTATACTTTGAATTCCTTTTGCCATAGTCTTTTTTTTTCTGGGTTATCAGACAGGCATGTCCCGTCCCTATCTTTCAGGAAAACATGCTCTTGAAAGGCTACACTTTATGTGATCTTTCAGAACTGTCATAACAAGCACTTCCCGATGTGTCTGGACTAAAAGAGACAAAATGAATATGCTTAGCTTGGTGGTAGGCATTCAATTAATATTAATTTCTTTCCTTCTCACCTTAATTACTTAGTTCTTATTCTAAATACTGTATCTAGAACCAGCATAAGATAAGTAAATGTCCCAGCATAAACTGTGTTTTGGCTGGACACCGCATCTCTTCTGGTTGCCTTTCCTGGCCTCTATTACTGGCCTGTTTCAGATGAGGCTGCTCTCCTGGAAGCTTGTTCTGCGTCCCTGTGTAAGGTCAGGCCTCTCTCCCTCCCTCCCTCTTTTGTTGCTGTCCCTGCCTGTGGGTGCTTGGAGCTTGGGAAGGACAGGCCGGAGGGCAGCCTGTCTGTTCTCTGAAACCTGAGCCACAGAAAGCTGTAAGTATCATAGTAAAGGGAATCTTAGCCAAAAGCCATCTTTCTTGGGGAATTTTTTGAAGGGTTCTAAATTGACTCTTATTTTTAGTAGAAATTGCACTGATTTCATCTAGTTCTTTGTTTCACAAACAAGGACAATCAGGTTGATATTGGATGGGATTCCAAGTTCTTATTCCTTATGAACAAGGAATTGGACGAATTGAGGGTGGTAAGAAAATTTAAGTCGCAAAAGAAAAAAGAAATTGGCTTTGCCACGTGAATGAAATAGCTGCCACCAGGCAGTTAGGGAGGCAGAGGAGAGGGGACTAGGGAGCAAGTTTAAGCACAGAGTGGGCGAAAATAGAGCATGGGGTTAGTGAGCAAGAAAGAGACCTCGTGGTATCATTTCTATTTGTGTTGTCCCAGTTCTCGTGAGAAGAGGGCATTTGGAGTTTGTGCCCCAGACTGAGGACAGATCTAGGCCACTCCCTTAGGTCATGCCCATCTTCCCAGCCAGCTCAAGCCCCACTCTACTCCTGCCTCAGGGTTATGGTGTTTTGTGCCACTCATAATGTATTAAAGCCATAGGCTGATAGTTAAGACTTTGGGAAAGCTTTACTTCCTCCTCCATCCTTATTTACAAAAGCTTTGTTTCCATTTTTTCCCTAGGATGTCACACACTCAGGGCACAGGACTGCCTTCTGTCCTATGTCTGCTCTTGCTAAGTAGGATTTGAGTTTTGGAACCTTAATAGTTCAATAAAATGATCAATTCCTTTGTTTTGTTCTCAGAAAAAACTTTTAATGAGTCTCTAAATCTAGGTGACTCTCTTTGGATCATTGTGGAGCATAATTAATTCAGCCCTGCCCAGATTTGTGCTTATCAGTCAGGAGAGCTGTTGCCTTAATCACTTTATCAAGATGTAGAGTATGCATATATCTATTTTTTATCACTTGATAGTATGTCACTGTCAAAAATAGAAGTGTCAAGTGTGTTCAAATTAGTCTTTTGAAAATTAATGTATGACTATTTAAGGACTAATTTATAAAAGTAAAATTAGAATAAAGCTACCTAGCCTGTTAAAGTTGGAATCCACTTAAACTAATTTGCTTGATCATATGCACATTTATTCTAGTTCTTTTTTTTTCCTATTAAGAACATAAGAGAACTTTCATGTTAGCTGAAAACTACCAACACTTGGTTCCTACTTGTGTTTGTGGTCCCTTATAACAAACCCTTGAAATAATCAACTTATAAGGAGAAAGGTTTTTCTGGTCTCACAGTTTGGCGGGTTTAGTCCCTAGTTGTTGGCTATGTTGCTTTGGGCCAGAGTTGAGGCAGTACATCATGGCAGGGAGCTCATGGGGAACAAAGCCCTCCTCCCAGGGCAGGGCGGCAGAGGAGGAGGAAGGGACTGAGGCCCCACTGTCTCCTTTCAGGGCTTCTGATGACCTGAAGACCTCCTGCTAGGCCCCATCTTTTAAATTTTCCACCAGTTCCCAGTAATAGGATGACAGAAATGACAACTTTGCTCTAATAAAGGAAGAGAAAGTTAATAAACTACCATCAACTTATTGTCAAAAAGTTTTTTAAAATATCCCTGCCTTAAAACAAGATTGAGAATTTAATGATAGGATATACTGAGATTAAAAAGCTGCCAAGACAAAGAAAATTTTAAATCTAGTTAAAATCAGGAAATATTTTTAAAAAAATTAAAAATGGAATTAAAAAATTCAAACAAGCATAGTAAACAGCTAAACACTGGTTAAAATTTGTAGTCAGTCAGTCAGTGTTTAGAAGATGAATTATCCCTCTCAGAATTCAGAAGCAAGAGATACATGTATGAAATTGTTTAGAGACAACTGTTAGATATGCAGTAAAGGGAAGAATAATCTTCCATGTGAACAGCTGATGTTACATTGAAGTGATTGGATCATATGATAGATGTAATAATTTCAGATAATTTATTGTCAGAAAGTTCAAGACCTGGCCTAAAGATGGAAAGAATAATCTTTTATCAAGTGTCTTGGGCTCAGTCAATGTCTTATGTCAGTTATAAGTCATGCCATCTTCCAGTGTTCCCAAGAAAGCTGGCCATATCATAAGCCTCCTCTTTATCAGAGTGTGTGTCAATGGTAGTGCTATCTTATGAGGAATAAGCAGAAACAAATGTTAAATAAGAATTATTTGTGAATGTATTATAAGTACTATATATTCCTAGAGGCATTTATGTTATGTTTCATTCTTTTAGGTGGATCAGCTAGTGCCACATATAATTTATCTAGCTAGAAATTAGTTATTATAATAGTATGTTTTAGGTGAATGCAAAAATAATTTATTCACCGAAGTCTTTATAAGATTTTATTTGGGATACTGCGTTTACTATTGGCATTTTTCTGATGAGTCCAAAGTGTTTCCTAAAGCTACTTAAAATGGAAAACTATATTATAAAGTTTAATATAAACTTCTAGTCATCAAAATCTCTGTAGATAACATGGTTATGCTGGGGAAAGTGCGACTGCTTTAGTCAGTATGAAGTCACACCTCATACAGTCACTTGATTTTGGTAATTCTGGCTACAAGTTTCTTGATTTGATTTCTTTTCTTCTCTCACTTATTGTGCAGGACAGAACTTACAAAGAGTGTGGTGCTCCCTGAATTAATAGAACTCTCTAGGGATGAAGGCAGCAGTGTGCGACTTGCAGCTTTTGAAACTCTGGTTAATATGCTTGACATATTTGACGCAGGTAAGTCTTTGTGTGGCTTCATCTTTGCTTCAGAAGGAAGGAGGAAAGTGGATTCAGATTTTTAGTGTTAAGTTTTATGATGTTACTTCTCTCCTACTCTCTTTTTGTGATTCTTTCTCTTTTGGTGTCTTCTCTACTTCTACTTCACCCTCACGGTGTCCAGTATTGCTGCATTTTCCAAGCTTCTCTCATTTCTCTCTTCAAAATTTAACTGACTTGTGTCGAGGGCTAAGAATTTGATTTAGGAAATAGCCTTTAATTTTCTCAGCTAATTGACACTACGTGAAATTTGGCTTTAACAATGTCTAATGAGAGTTTTCTCTTGATAATAGTTTAATGCCAGAAATGTGGCCATGAGAGTAGAAATATGGGATGGAGCATCAGTGGGAATGGGTAAGGAGGTATTTTTTAGTATTATCCAAGTCAAGTTAGAAAAATAACCAGCTGCTCTACTGAGTGTAGCACTAGCCCTTTGACTAATGCTGGACAATTAGTTTCTCAGTAAACATTAACCATTTTGGTAGGGTGAAATTTTGAGGGATAGATTCCAAGATTTATGTGCAAAAACTGGTTGGGTTATTGTAGGATTATATTCACTGGGATTACCAATGTTTCATTTAACTAGGAGAGTTTCTTAAAGATCATTGCAATAAGGGCAGTAATTGTGTATGGATATTGCAAAATAATCATTTAGGTGGTATGATGAACCAAAGGAGTATGAATTACAATACATGATCCATGACTGAATGACTCTCTTCTAATCACGGGGCATCCCAGGCTCCAAACTAGACATCTTGGCATTGTCTTTGGGAGCATTCAGAAATGAGACTTGAGTATTGGTAATATACCAGAAGCTTATGACCTGAGTAGATATATTCCAAGAATTTACTTTTTAAAGAACCATCCAAGGGGCTGGGGATTTAGCTCAGTGATTAGAGTGCTTGCCTTGCAAGCACAAGGCCCTGAGTTCAATCCCCGGCACCACACACAAAAAAAGAACCATCCAAGAAGTAAAAGTAATAAAAACAGTATACAGATTATACTATAAACTAACTTCAATAGAAAATTAAATGGTAAAATGAGTTTAAGCTGGAGCATGGTAAAAGATGAATGTAAAAGAGAATTTTTAAAATTCCCTGTGCCTGCTACTCATCTGTTTATATAAAGGATGTTAGAATTCTAGTAGTTATTTAGACTCAAAACCCCACTTAGCTTTTTAATTGTAATCAGTCTATGTTGTATTCCTTATGACCCATAGGAGTTCAATCTCAGTCTGACATTAAAAGTTTTTGATAATATCATCCCTTCTTTTATCCCTTCTTCACTACATACCTTCATCTTTATTGTTTTTAGATATTTTCTATTATTGTGGGAATAACATAGAAATTTTTCTTTCTGGAATTTGTGTGTTTATTACTTTCCACATGTGCAATGTGGGCAACTGGATCTAACGTCTATACTATTTTGTTTTGTTTTCCAGATGACAGAAGTCAAACTATACTTCCCTTAGTGAAATCATTTTGTGAAAAATCTTTTAAAGCAGATGAATCAATTCTTATTTCTTTATCTTTCCATTTAGGAAAACTATGCCATGGACTATATGGTATGATATATCCTAAGAATTACAAGACTGTGGATAATTTTTCCCTTTTTCTTCTATCTTAGCCACTGAACTTAAAGTTTTAAATTGTAAAATATATCCTTTAAATGTGTAAAATTTGATGAAATCTAGAATTTTGATAATGTAATTTAGAGCACATTTAGAAGTGACTTTTTCCTTGATAGAACCTATTTGAAAGAACAGTGGGAGAGTCTTTAGAATTTCAGAATATTTTATACCTGTTAGTTGGTATGTGATAATAGAAACTCCAGTTTATTAACTATTGGTACAGAGTAAGTATGCTCTTTTAACCATTCATTGAATAATAAATGTATCATGTGAGTAGTTCAGTTTAAACTGTAGAATAAATCTTGGCATTTTGAACATATTACTTAATTCCTAGCTTACTATAATCATGTGAGAACTGAGTTATAATCTTCTAGCACAGTAACAGATTTTCTTGATGTGAATTGTGAATTTAGTACCTGGCTGAGAGACATATTGCAATATATAATGAATTCCTAGCCCCTGAGATACTTTTAATGAATCTAGAGCTATCTTATTGATCGAAAATATTTTGAGTTCAGTTTTGTATCTTTCAGAGTCAATTTTTAAGCTTCTTCTCTGCAGACATATACCCACATCTTTTCTTGGGCAATTTTAGACTATTTACCTTAAATAAATAGCAATATGTGTGAGTAGCCACAATACATGATAACTTGTTAGTTTTCTGCAGGCTACAGAAATCAGTATAAGTGTAATTTCTGCAGTACATAGTTTGTACTTTTGCAATTAAAATTAAAATATTAGAAAAGTGAACATAAAATGAACCTATGTGGCCTTTTTGATTTCTTCATAATTGATTTGATTTCTTCCTCATTGCTTTTATTTATGAACTGTCTTAACCATTTCTTTAAATATGTGATTCCAAACATGTTTTTATTGTGCTTTGATTTTTTTTCTTTTTAATTTTTACCTTCAACTGAAATGTTGAACACAGGTTTTATGTTTGTTTTAGGAATTTTTACTCCAGATCAACACTTGAGATTTTTGGAGTTTTATAAGAAACTTTGTACATTAGGTTTGCAGCAAGAAAATGGACACAATGATAACCAGATTCCACCCCAAATCTTGGAGCAGGAGAAGAAGTATGCTTCAGTACGGAAGAACTGTGCCTATAACCTCCCGGTAATGAGTCCTGTGTTCACTGAGCACTTTGACTGCAACTTTTCAACATGTGAATAGATAGCATCGAAAAGTATTGTCATATTTGACATTTGCTGCTTAGCATCATATCTGGTGTTTATAGGTGATATCAATTATATACAAGTATGTGTGTAATTTGTATCTCTCTATGCATGTATCAGAATGATATGCATGCTTTTGGGTTGTCCAAGTGTGATTTCTAATTAAATTGTGATTCAGAGGATATGATTTCAGTTTAAAGAAAGTAATTATAATATTAGATATTGATGCATTTCTTTTTCTCCTTCCCATTCATCTCCTCCTTTCCACCTCCACCAGGCCATGATTGTTTTTGTTGATCCTAAAAACTTCCACATGGAACTCTATTCTACATTCTTCTGCCTTTGTCATGATCCTGAAGTACCAGTCAGATACACTATTGCTATTTGCTTTTATGAAGTAAGTCTGAAGACGACACTGGTGTACATTTGCTGTTAATTCTATGTGTACTAGGTGCTTTTTTGATATTTTGTAACTTCTGTTTACAGGTGTGTTGTAAGATATAGATCCCACATCTCTTTCATGTTCTAATCTTAAATCTTTAAAAAAAAATTCCCATGATCTTCTCTTTTAGTATGTCTACAGAATCCATTTACATAAATACGTTATATTCATTTATTCATTTATTAAGCTATTTGTTCAGCATACCTAAACCAAGTGCTTACTTTAAGCCAGGCATTGATTGTGGTGTATGGAAGTAAAAGCAGTTTTTATATGCCTTGAAACATTTATAGTTAACTTTACACCTAAATTTAAGCACGTAGAACACATGGAAAATTGAGACAAATTATTCATATTGCTTTTACTGGAAATGAATGGTTTCATGAGAATAGCATTTAGATTCAGCTATTACAACTTTCCATAAAGTTTGAGCGAAAGGGAACTTAAACACTTTTGAAAAATGTACTTAACTTTTTAACCATTGAAGTAGAACTTCGGGGCTTGTTTTCTTGCATGATGGCACACCTGTGCTATAGTTGCGGTAAACATGGACAAATCATAGCTTGTCAATTTCAGAACTGTCACATAAAAACCTCTTTGTAAGTGGCATGATAAAATAGTTCTGTTCTTTATAAGTGATGTAATATGTCTTATTTTCAGTAAGATTAGTTCATCCTCTTTACACTCATACAGCTAATTTAGATTCTTTTGGTTGAGTAATATTCTTTGCTTCTTTAAAATAACATGTTTCTGGTATGGATTAAATATATGCTAATTGTACAAAACTGAGGAAGTATTCCCCTCAAATGGTACAGTTATCTAAAATAATTCCAGTGCTGCACAATTATATCATCTGTGTAAATACACCTACAGAAATCTGCTTTTATAAGAGGGGAAAGGGCAGAGGCCTCCAATATATGGAGTTGTATAGGGTGAATATCATGGACACATGCAGTTTTAAACCAGTTGTCTCCAGAGAAGATTGCACAGGATTGGTGTTGAAGAGTAGTTAGGAAATACTTGACTTTATGTGAATTTCTATCTCATTACTTTAATCTTCCATTATATTTATATTTTATAGTGGATATAATATAGAAACAGATTAACAAATGTGTTAAAACATATGTGTATATGCAAAGGTATTTCACGGGGAGACGTGGGTTTGGAGATCTTGATCTACCTATGTGCTGAATGGCTCGTTTCCATATTCTCACAGTCACATCCTGTAGGTAGGCCAAGAATGATGCCTAAAATGAAGCGTGGGTTTTAATTTGTCCTTTTAAATAATGAAAACCCACTGGTGAACTTAAATTTTTCTAATCTAGAATTAATATTATATTCCAATATTTGCTTTGCTGTATTGTAACTTTATTCTTTTCAAGAAAACATTACTTTGAAAATATTTTCAACAAGTCAAAAATAACTCAAAGGATTTAAAAAAATATTATGTATCCAGGAGACAGGTTTTTTTTTTGGTTTTTTTTTTTTTTTTTCCTGCCAAATAAAACTTTCAGAGGCCCTCTCCTTCCATTTTGAAGATTAAATAGAAACTGGTGAATCCACCATCGCAGGCCCTGAGTGTATCTGGAGAAAAAGAGTGCTGTTTTACAAGGGGAGCTGGATTATTATGTATTCTCCAAAGTCCTCTCCTGCTAATTAAAGTCTGTGCTAAGGAAAAGTAGAGCTGTTTGGCCTGCTTAGAAGTTAGTACTACCCCAGTATTACTATACGTCGTCGGTAGAAAAGCCTTCTGTGGGAAGCTCAGAGCTAAAATATATACTCGTATGCCAGTGCTATCCTGTAAGACCCTTTCTAAGACTTTAAAATATGAACCAGAGGCATCCATGGGCTTGTTACTGCTTTCAATGGGAAAGTCATGACTCCAGTAATGTCCTCTGTCCTTCCCCACCCTGGATGTGCCTGTCCCAAGCTTCTCTGTCCCACACACTCTAGGTTCTGCAGCAGACCAAAATGCTCATTAAATTTTCTAGAAACTGAATTTTTTTCTTTTTTTATTATTATTTTAAAAATGTTATTTTAATGGTACATTTTGGATATACATAGTGATAACATTCATCATAGGGAATTTGTACCTGTGTGTGACGTATCTTGCTGCTTCTTTTTTTCCCATTCCCCTCCTCTCCCTTCAACTCCTGCACCCCTCCTTATTTACAAAAGCTTTGTTTCCATTTTCCTTTCTATTTAGAAATTGAATTTTATATTCATATTATAACCTATTTTAATTTTTATTTTAGAAGGCTCTAATAAACATGTATTTTTTAAAATTATTTTTTAACTTTTAAATATCTAATGGTCTCAAACCTGAAAGACTTCTGGTGTATTTTAGGTGTCTAAACTTCTGAATTCTGGAGTGTATTTAATACATAAAGAACTGATAACATTATTACAAGATGAATCACTGGAGGTAACATCTTCTTATTCTTTGTCTTTTAATTCGATTATGTGAAGTCCAAATATGCCAATATCTTTATCTCCTGTTTCTTGAGAATTGCATGGACTCTTTCAGCTGACTAGCCCCAAATGCTTCAAATTAGTGCATTACTGTATCATACACTTAGAATTAGCAAGAGCTTTAAAAATAGTAGAATTTAAAATATATTTAGTTTTTAAAGAGAAATGTAGATTTGTTTATTAAGGAAGAGTTAGGAAGTACCAAAAGGTAGACAAAAGAGTACCTTTAATTCCAATCACTATTTCTTAGTATTTATATATTTTCTTTATATGTATTACTATATTTTTCTCTATAAAGATTTTTATTTTATATAATTATAATCACATATTATATTTATATTTTTTTCTCTTAGCATTGTCTGGGGAATATTTTCCCTTCTAGTATAGACTTGGGAAGATTTTGAAATACTTCATTTTGATGCTGTATTTAGTACATTCCATTCACAGACATGATTACTAGATTGCTAAAGCTCAGCTCATCAATATTTTGATATCCAATTTAGACCCCCCCTTTCCACAGTTGGAAAGCAGTTTTTTTTTAGCATATTAGCCATGTAGAAGTAGCTGTCTCCATTTTAGGCTGTTTAAACAGTATCAGAAATCACTAATTGCTTTTAAAAAGTAAATTGATCAAGGCAAAAACCTAAGATTTTCCAGCAAGAAGATGGCAGATTAAAAAGCAGAAACCTCAAAATGTTGTTTGGTAAATAATACTATTTCTGAGTAAAAAAATGACAGGTAGAGTTAGCTCATGTAGAAAAACAGTAATTGCTGTAAGAATAATCACTATCTCTATTAAAAGGTACTAGATGCTCTTATAGATCATCTTCCAGAAATCTTGGAGCTTATGTCTACTGGTGGAGAAAGCAGTGTTCAAGAAAATAAGGTAAATATCGTCAATCAAAACAAGTCTTGTAAGTATTGTCCTACCCAGTAGGGTAGTTGTGAGGAACCAGTGAAAGAATGTGTGGAAAGCGTGTAAAGTCATCCTTCCTCTTGGGTGGCTAACCTCCAGCCTGCTGTGCGGGACCCAGCTGGGTCCCCAGCTGGCCCACAGATCTGCACGAGGCCTTGGCGTGTAGAGAGGAGGACAGATTACTTCCCTACCTCTGAGCCTTGTTTGGTAGAGTCACCATGGAATGTTGACAGTCGCTTCTTCATTGAGTTCTTGTCTTGTTTCTGAGGAACCAGATGGTGATGACGCCATAGGCACCCATCACAATTTCCCCAAGAGAGCGGTGATGCCGGAAGTGCCACCTTCTGAGTCAGTGGTCCTCCTTCCTCGGAAGCCACTCAGTGAGACGCTGTTTGTACTGGCTGTGTCATGGTGCTAAATGTACAAAAAGCCGTACACCTTCTCTTTGCTCATTTCCAATGTTTCTGCTTTGTGAGTGAATAAAATAAAGTGTGTAAATTATTCAAAAATCCCAGAAGGAAGACACTTTTCAAATACAGTTTTTCTTATTGATATGTATTTGCAATACATAATATTTACATTTATTTTGCTGTATTGTTACATACATAAAATTTATCATATCTTGATCATTTTCAATCCCCTCCCTGTATTGCCACCCCATTTCACCCCGATCTTCTTTCCCATCTCCAGAAACTTAAATACAGTATGTCTTAACTAATAAACTTACTATTTTTATAGTAAATAGTGCTTGCCACATAGTAGGTGCTTGTAAAGTCTGTAGGCTTTTGGGCAGCTTACATTTCCTCTGTAATTCTTACATTAGCAATTCTTATACTAGTATGATTTTTAAATTTATTATCTTTGGAGCTTGTATTCACACTTTCAGCATTAATGATTATTCCAAGAATAACAAATTGAGGACAAAAGGTAGGAATTTAGATCAAAGCTTGCCAATGGTACTATATACCAAGTTTTACATTATTGTAGTTGAAACAGTTGCCATCCTAATCAAGCTGACAGGAAGAATGATGAGTCAGTCTCTGTTTTGAAATCTGATTTCTGGGAATCATAAATTTTACATAGGGATTTTAAAAAAAGTATTTCATCTCACCAGACAACCATTTCCGGCAACTGAGATGCCGTCTGAACTCTGCCACCCTGCCCCAGTGTATTCTCACACAAACGCTGCCCTCTGTGGATTTAATCACCACTGATTCATTCAGCCTTTTTCTTTTCAGCTGTCCTCTCTGCCTGACTTGATCCCCGCACTCACGGCTGCTGAGCAGCGAGCTGCAGCCTCCCTGAAGTGGAGAACCCACGAGAAGCTGCTGCAGAAATATGCCTGTCTGCCACATGTCATATCGAGTGATCAGATTTATTACCGTTTCTTACAAAGAATGTTCACAATCATGATGACAAATGTGAGCCCTGCACCTTTTTCTGCTTCTTTTGAACTCATGGTTGATTTTGGCATTACCAAATTCTTCACATTCTCAAAATAGGGTGAAAAACGCAGTTTGTTCCATTCTGCCTAGGAGAATGGCATCTTCCCAGGTCTCTGAGGGGGGAACCCTGTTCCCCTTGCTCCCCCACTGGTTCTCCTTTTGACTGTCTTCCACCTGGCTGGAGGGAAGTATGGATGGGAGGAACCTGCACTTCCGTGTTGTTGTGTGCTGCTGGGGAAGTGTGCTCCCGGAAAGGCCCTCGTTGCAAGGTGCCCCTCTGATGTGCCCAGCTCGATGTCTTACCCCAGCAAGGCCATTTTCCTCAGGCTTTTCTTATCCCTCTGATAATAGTTTGAATACTTTTTCTTTTATGGTACCTAATGGGTGGCTGCGTAACCGGTAAAGTTGATAGTGAAAACTCAGATGCCTTACTACGGATAATCTTACTATTAGAGTCAAAGGAATTAAGACTCATCCCTGGAAATGAGGTTGCACCAGAACCTCCTCATAAACTTAGTTTTCAGTTTTGTTTCATAAAAGTTCCCACGAGTCATTATACATTTAATATGACATCCTAATACCAATTTTTGAAGTTTAGAAAAGCTCCAGATGTTTTTGTTTTAGAAACCGAGAAAAGTATTTTAAATTCTCAGTTTGTTCTCAATAGAAATGATGAAGTCTATCAGCTATCTCAAAAAATCCAAAATCAAATTGAGCTTCAAAGATTTAAAAAAGAATATATTATTGGTATTATTTACAATTTAAATAAAAAGTAATAAGCATCTACTGCACGAACTGCCATCCCAACAACCTTATTTCACATATTTAAGCAAAGTCTACACGTTATGTTGTAGATACGACACTCTTAAAAAGTGATCTGGGCAATATATATCCTCATCAGTTTTACATTTAATAGCATGACTATACCACATAGTATATTTCACATAAAATGGAGCAGAATTCATTAGTTTTATTCAGCATTTACTTATTTGAGTGCCTACTATATATCAGGTAATCTTTGGAGTTTGCATTCTAAATGGGGATAAATATGTTAACAAGTGGTGGTAAGTGCTGTGAAACTTGGTCTTAATTGTTGATATCCACCTAATTATGTTAGTAGGCATGTTTGTGTTTAGGAAACTCAGAATACATAATTATTCTCTATTCTTAGCTTCTCTTATCAGGAAAGAGAAATGGTTTACAGTATAGAATATAAATGAATATCTTTTAGCTTTAGAGATTTGTTTTACCATTTTCTTTCATGAGGCCCTAATTTCACATTTCAAGAAAATACACAATTACTATAGCACATTTTCTATGCTCAAAGAGGACACTTAAATATTATTTTTAGTTCCATACTTAATTGTCATAATATTCATTCATTCAACAAAATTTATTGGGTGCTTAAATGGAGGATAGATATTAGGAAGTAAGAAGAACTTGTTCAAATGGGAAGAGGAACAAGGGAGGGGGAGGGAAGGAAGGGAAAAGGGATTTTGAAAAGAGAATGGAAGTAAAAAATAACAACAAAGCTTTTGTAAATGGAGAGGGGAGAAGGGTTGAAGGGGGGGAGGGGAATGGGAAAAAGGAATTAGGGTATATTACATACAGGTACAAATTCCCCATGATGAGTGTGATTGTGATGTATGGCAAACGTACTAATAAAAATATTTTTTAAAAAATGAAAATTCAAAAAAACATTATTGGGCTCTTATTCTATGCCAAGTACCATTCCAGGTGCCAGGAATACAGTAGTGAACAAAAGAGGCAAAGGACTTGTCTCATAGAATTTACACTCTACTGAGGACACTTGGCAAAATAATTATTCTTTAATATCATTTAATAACCCATACTAAAAATTTACTGTGATCTCCCAAACGTACTATACAGTTGGTTTATCCCTTGTAGGTCCCAAGTAAGACCTATACTTTGCCTTTGGTTGTTGCATCTCAATTTTCTTTTAATCTAGAAGTTAGCTCTCCCTGTTTTTCTGTGACACTGAATTGTGGAAGAGACCAGGCAGTTGTCATATATGCAGAATATTCTAACTCGTTATTCGTGAGCTTGCTTCATGGCCTTAACTTGTTCATCCATTCTCTACATTCCTTGTGAACTGTAAGATGTCAGAGCTTGCTGAGATTTAGGGTAAGCATTTAAGGCTAGGATACTTCATAGGTGCTGCTGTGCATTTTATATCACATCAGAGTGGTTCCTGCAGCTGGCGATAGCTCTGTTTGTCCACTGCAAACTTGTGTCTTCTCCCTGGGAACTGCCCTGCAGTCTGCAGCTGGTTCTCCCACACTCTGAACACCCAGTTTCTCATCAGCCTTTTACCCAAGAGTTTCAGCACCCATTGACAATCCCGACTTGAGCCAGTGGTTTTGCTGGAATTTATAAAAGAGTGATTCTTACAATTCTGTTATTTCTTAAGCATTGTTGATGATGTTCTTCTGAGAAGTGATGCTTTCCCTGTCCACGTGGTTTATTCGGTCACCTTGAGGTGCATTTCCTAATGTAAAAATGACTTGAAACCTTGAATTTTTCCCTCTATCAATTTTCAGAGCTATGAGTTGGTGCTGTAGCCACTTGTAATAGTGATAAATGAGTTTGTCTCTTTCTTTTAGACTCATTAAAATATTAATGATGTTTTAATTAGTTGTAGCCATTATTCTTTGTGTTCAAATTGTCACAGTTCCTTCAAGCTGGCTCTTATGTGCTTTTGGTGTGATTATACTTATTTTTTATTTCTGCCACCAAAGGATGTTCACCTTGTACTGTAAGGTATAGGCTGTATGAGGTCTAAACTGTGCATATTGTAGTATGACTAGTATATATGCTTTTGAAGCTCTGTCATTATACACACAATGAAAAAAAGAGTAATGTCCTTTTATTTTGTTCACTATTTGTCTAAAAATAATTTTAAGCCTAGTTGTATTTTTGATTATGTATGTTTCTTAGATTTTTGTTTTAAACTGTACTAGATACCTTCTTTTTACATTTCACAGTTAACATACCACGTGGAATAGTACAGCAGAATGGAAACAGCTGGTGTAAAATGGGCAAGGACATAGTAGGCACTACTGCCTTCCCAATGTAATTTTTTATTCCACCTGAATTTCAAGGATTCTGACTCTAAAAGTCTGAATCTTCGGTGGTTGAATGTAGGATTTATATGTAAGTCAGGATGGTGAACATAAATTTGTAAGGGACACAATATACATGGTTGAGAGATTTTTCTCAAATACATGGTTTGAATCGCAATCCAATGAGGATAAATAGTTGAATGCATTTAGAATGAAGGTTCAAAGCACAGAGGGGTTGGAATACTGGTAAGCGCGATTGCCGTGGTGTCCTTTAGATTCTAAACTTTATATCATGGGCCAGAAGTTTCAGCGAGTAATGCTGAGGTTGAAGAACCAGAATTAAACCAGAAAGATGGAAGACTGTACCCCTTTATGGAATCTCTACTTTTGAAATGGCACATTTTTGGTGACGTAACTGATACACAGTGTATTCTAGTAAATTTTTGCTGAGTGAATAAGTGACAGAATTCAGGAAATGACTAAAAGAATGGGTGGCTGTTGCCTGTTTGAAGAACATCTCATTTTAGATGATGTGGCAGGGAAATAAAAACCAAATCTGGATGATTTGGACATGACTGCCAAATTAAATTAATTTTGTAATATGATGCATTGGTTGATTTGCCTGAGTGATAATAAAGTTACTTTACAAAGATACTTCCAGAAGGATGTAAGTTCGCTGACTTGAAAGGCAGTGGGCACTCTTCCTCTAGGAAATAACATTAATTTGGTGATGGGGAAAATCATTTATATATATTAGGATAGTGTAATGGTATTTCTTATGTATTTCTTTAAGAATGTCTTACCTGTCCAAAAGGCAGCTTCACGAACTCTATGCGTTTTTCTACGATATAATCGTAAACAAGAACAGAGACATGAGGTCATTCAGAAATTAATTGAACGTAAGTAATAACTGTCTTTTTTACTTTTGAAAAAGAGAGAAACTAACCAAACCAGTTGGCCTTAATTAGATTTGACCTGCATTATGTATTGTTTTGCCAGGAGTGACTAGGCGGATGTTGGTATGTATCTAGTGTGTGTGTGCTTTTATTTGAGTTTTGTAGGTTAATTTGCATTTGCTTTGGAAATCTTTATGGCAAGATCATATCTGTGGTGAATCCAAGTAGTAATTACTTTGAGCCGCCTTTTGTGAATCTGAACGCTTGAGAAGTTAAAATCTGTAAACGTGTATTGAAAACCTGGTCTCTCCCTTGATGCAATAGCATTTGGAACTAAAGTACAGATAGAATATTTATTTATGAATTTACTATCTACTTTAAATTCTGTTTTCAATATTCATGGCATGTGTTTTTTTAAACCTTTTCTTAAGTAGAATCAGCAGTATATAGGAATATGAGTCTGGCCAGCCTAGGTGGTTTTAATGTCTTAGGAAACCAAGTCAGGGGCTGAGGGTACGGCTTGTGGTAGAGTGCTGCCTAACCTAGGCTGGGCCTTGGGTTGATCCCTAGCACTGTTGAAAAAAAACCAAAAACACCTATGTGAACAAAGTTAACAAATACAAATGTTTTTGAATTTGTTAAGGGCTAAAATCAAGGTAAAAATGTTTAGTGAAATGTTAATTCTAAAAATAGTGACCCATACCTAGACATGCTTAGTGAGCTAAGCATTAAACCCTTATTTTGGCCATTATGTTTTAATGTTTTTGTTAAAATGTTAATCCAACATAGGCAGATAATGGCATTTTTTGGTTATTGGAATTTACCATTTTAAGCACAAGTCATCACTTGTCAAAATAATTAGAGTACCTTATAAAATTCCGTGTAAGAAAAATTATGGTCAGCCTGCTTTAATCTTTCTTTTTGCTACATTCTCTAGTTTAGTTTTCATTTTCCATTGGCAAGACCTCACATTTAGACTGTTTTATTTTGAAAGAAGATTGTTTAGTTTTGAATGTTAAATTTTTTATTTTGAATATTTATGTAAAAAAGAGAAAATTATTCTTTAAAGATTGACCTGAATTATTGTCACTAATACTGTTTAATATGACTTTATCCACGTCAAAGCATTTTTAGGGAAACAACAAGAAGAAAACAGTTAAATTGATTATTAAAAGATTTTGAAGTTGGAAAGGCCTGCATTTGAATTCTAGCTCAACTGAACCTACCCGAGTGTCAGCATCCTTACCTTTTAGAAAGGATGAGTATGTGCATCCTGTCAGATCACTTTTCAGGGTTAGACAAGATAACACGTGTAAAATGTGTAGCATATAGTGAGTGATCAAAAATAGTACATGTTGTCATTCAGTAATTAAGTAATGTTTATTAAATTCAATGCAATGTTAGTAAAACTTGTTGCTGGTTTTTAAGGTGTCAACAATTTTGGAGTCTACAAATCTGGGATATGTAATATTATTTTTGCCTCAATTGTGTTTGTTAAACAAAGTGTGTGTATAAAGAAACTTGTCATGGATTTTGTGGGTTTAATTTTGTGAGGGATAATTTCATATAGGAAAAATCAACAGATGATTTTTTGTTGTTGTTGTTTCTAGAATTGGGCCAAGGAAAAAGTTACTGGAATAGACTTCGATTTTTGGACACCTGTGAATTTATTATAGAGATCTTTTCCAAATCATTTTTCTGTAAATATTTCTTTCTACCTGCTATTGAACTGACACATGATCCAGTAGCAAATGTGAGGTATGTTGCCACTCCAAGAAAATACTTTAAAACATTGTATTTCTCATATATCTATTATAATAAATATTTGGTAAATCTTTCCTTAGTCAATTGAGAAATCAAGTAAAGAATTTATACATGCTTTCAAATGTTTAGTTTTTTTTCTAAAAATTAACTTAATAGTTGTACCTGTTGATGGGATACAGTGTGATAATCTGATACATGTATACAATGCATAGTGAAAAAAATCAGGGTAATTAACATTTTCATTTCATTAAACATTTGTCGTTTCTTCGTGCTGAGAGACTTCAAACTCTCCTTGTTCAGTTCGACGTATATAATAGAATCAGTGTAAACCACAGTCACCCTAGTGGTGTAGAAGGCTAGACCCTGCTCCTCCTCTCTCACTGTATTGTGGCGCTTGCTGTCACCTCCTCCCTGCTGACCCCTGCACTCTTCCTTCTGTCTAGTAACACTGTTTTACTCTCTAGACATAAGCCTTTCTAGCCTCCACACACAATAGTGAGATTGTGGAGTATTTGTCTTTGCATGCCTGCTTATTCCCTTTACTCACTGTCTTCCAGTTCTGTCCATTACAGAGTTTCACTTTTTATAGCTGAATAATATTGTGTTGTGTATAAATACCACGTTTTTCTTCATCCATTCATCTGCTGATGACACCTCAGTAGATTCTGTATCTTAGCTACTACAGATAGTGCTGCAGTGTCATCTCAGTAGTCTTAATTGATGAATATCGGCAGCACTTGGAAACATAGTCTTTCTACACTGTCTCAGATCCTTTGTTTTTTTGGGTTGAGAAAGCAGAAAGTTGGAGCTAGTGTGGCAGGGTTTGGCTACATACATTAGCATCAGGAGAAGGTTAAGTAGCTATGAGTAATTTATCTATTGTTAAGATTAAAGAAGCAACTGTCAACAGCCACGTCACCTCAAAGTTGACTTGAGCATCTGTCCATTCTGGGGCTGGTTTGTTTAGGGAACTGGGGCTGCTCTTAGTCTTGTCTTCTGTGGTCAGCAGTCTTACACTTTTGAAGTCTAATAAATTTTAATCGGATTTGATTTGGAATAGGCCTGAAAATGGCTTCCTTAAAACAATATATATATTTTGCCATTTTTTCCCTCTCTAAATAAGTGTGTTATTCCCTTTTTTCACCAAAAGGTAAGATATATAGGACATAAAATTTACCATTTTATCCATTTTAAAATGTATAGTTTGGTGGCATTAAGTATGCACATATTACTTAAGAGCCATTTGTACATGTGTTAATGAAACAAGAAGAATTCTAAACCGTCAGCTTTTAGACCTCTGTGTTCAAGCTCTATGTTTCTGTCCCGAACTTGACAGCAGGCAGTTGGCCAAGACTTCCCTGAACAAAATTCTAGAGCTCCCCACTGAGTTTTCATATGCCAGCCACACGTGGTTTTATGGTGTGTGAATATCTACATCCTTTCTAAACACTGGCCTGGATTGTAGCGATGTGCACAACATTGCAATTTTTAATAAGGAGAGTTGGCAAGGCAATATGCTGGTGTAGATTGGTCTTACTGTTGAGGTCTGTAACAAGAAGAGTTGTCAAAAGATATTGGAAGCCTCTTCCTAAGAATTTTGATACCCTTCCTATTTGAGAAAGGTCTGTCTCCCTACTTCCTATTACCTATCTTTTATTTTGCTGTTTACTTATAATTTGGGTTCCTCATATAAGAGAAACATTGCAATATTTAAGCTTGTGTGTCTGATTTATGTCACTTGACATTGGAGGGAGAGGGGAGAAAGGAGAGGGAAAGCGCACGAAGAAAGGAATTAAGATGTGTTATGTACACATGCCAACTCCCCATAAGGAATATAAACATTATGCAGTGCAAACACGTACCAATAAAAAAATTTTGGAAAGATTTTTTAGCACTACTGTATGGGAACAGATACAGAGTGATTTTGTACTTTAATGTGGGGAAATATAGAAGGCATAACTGCATTAGTTGTCATAGTGTGTGCATTTTACTTGCATCGTATAAATGAGTGCTGGAGTATTCTGGCATATATTGTAAAGTGTAAAGAACCCATTGACGAGTCTTAGAATTTAGCTGTTCTAATCAAGTGGGAAGTTTGACCATATTGTCAACATTTTGTAAATAGAAGTTGTAAATCTAGGAAAACAACTTTCGAGGTGATTAATTATCACTTATCAAGCAGTTGACAAAAATAATTTGAAAGGAAATGAAATCATCTCTCCATTGGTCACTGACAAATAGCAGTGCAGACTCTCGAGGAAGCAGTCTGCCAATTCAAAAACGGAACGAAGATTAATTGGGTATCATTTCATGAGTTTTGGAGACTTGGGGGTGCTGAGATCATTGGACAGCAATGAGCCTTGGCTCCCACTCTCTTGCCTGGGAGCTGTGGGCAAAGAGAATGGTCCAGCAACACCATGTACTACCTGGGTTTGGGGTACCGCAGCCTTTTCTCAGTGCGGTACGGCTGTGCCTATAGAATGAAAGCCATCACAGGAAAGAATGGTGGGATCATGCAGCTTAGGATGGTTTCTGGACCTTCACTGCCCGAGCTGAACTTCCATCTCTGTATTAGCTGTGCATCTTTAGGCAACTTACAAAGGCTCTCTGTGCACTCGTTTTCTTAGTACCTAATTCTTAGGGTGTTCCAAGGAATACATCTGTGACAATATACATAAGAATTTAGTTCATCAGAAAGATTTGGTCCCTAACCCCAAGAATTTGATAACTTTATGGGCTCAGGAGTCTCACAAAGATAAGTCACTACCATGGCTTTCATAGCTCCTGCTAAATATAATTTTCTACATGTGGCTGTGTAATAAAGAATGAAGCGTGTATTGACTGTTAAGTGTTTTTGTGTTTCCGTAAGTAAATGTTTAAAATTTATCTGAGTGTAGACAGTATCGAGGCTGGACAAACCACCCCATTGGTGCTCAGCTTTCTCCTCGGCTGTAAGAAATGAAGTAGTAGTTTCGGTGGAGCTGGGGTGTCTCAGTTATGGTGTCACCAGGGCCTGAGGCCACACTGCCACCCACAGTGCGGACAGTCTAGAGGAGGAACATCTGCACCTTTTAGATGCATACAAAGCAAAGAATTCAGAACGGAAGGTTCTGCTGAGAAAGCAACTTGGAAACTTAGAATGGGATTTAGCTATCTCAAGATTTGCAAGGGAAATGAGGAAAACCGGCCACAGCACACAGATGAAGGAATGAATGCAGCATGTAAGCGAGACAGCCACCGAACATCCCTGATGAAAACTAGCCCAGCAGAGGGGAGGCGGAGGCTGGAAGACAGATGATCCTCAGACCGTTCCTCTGTGAAGGCTTCCTTTACTCTCCCAGGTTCCCTCTTAGCTCCCCAGCATTCTTCAGCCTCCTTGTTTCTTCTTTATCACCCTAATTTGGACTAAGGTGGTACCTTAGACTGTTTCCTCTTATCTCTTCTTTAACTGCACTCATTACCTTAGTGGTAATCTTTCCACTCTCGTGGCTTCAAATCATCTGGATGCTGAAGGTCCTGACTTTTATCTCCTGCAGGGTCGTCCTCCTGGATCACACTCACTGAGCCAGCTACCGTCTGGCATCACCCGTGAATAGATGACAGGCCCTCCAGACTTAATCCGTGCAGAATTCAATCCTGCTCTTCCCTGTCTGTTGTGCTTCTTCTGCAGCCTTCCTCATCTCAGTAAATAACCATTTCATCTTCCTCCTTGCTTAGATCAAAGCTGTAACTCTTTTCCTCTTAGTCCCGCAACAGAAGCCAATAGTTCTCATTGTTTCTACAGCTACCACTCTGGCTTAATCCACCACTGGCTCTTGCTTGAATTATTGCAATGGACTCTTCTAGTATTTCTCTTTTCTCTATTACCACCTACAGTCTACAAGCATGCAAGCAAATCAGCAGCCTGTGGATACTTTTAAAAGTTAGATCACTTCAACCCCTTCCTCAGAACCTTCCAGTGCTTTTCACCACACTCAAAATAGAAGCCTGCCTTGCTGCAGTGGCCGCTTGTCACCACTCTGAGTTCTCCTGCTAATCCCGCTTTCATTCTTTTCTGCCACTAACGCCCATTTACTAGTGTAGACCAGTTTACTACTGGGGCAAGAAGGAGGCAAGCTCCTCGTCTGCTAGCTGTGTTCCCTCTGAGCCCCTCTCTGACCACCTGCTTTAAAATTGATTCACTCCCTTCTCTGGCACTCCCACATCTTCTTTCCCTGCCTTGTTTTTCTCTTTGTCACTTGCCATTTTGCTTATTTATTTAATTTCTCTTCCCTACACCCATACTAGAAAGAGAATCCCAAAGAGGAGAAACTTTTATTGCTGACTTTTGTGCCTCAGTATCCAGACTAGGGGCTGCTCGGCGCATAATAGGCAGTCCACAAATATTTACTGCCTGAATAGAGGAGCCCCGGGCTATCTAAAACTTGCATTTTCTTTCAGTTTTGCATTACTATTATTCTTCATTCGTAGATCACTCTAATACTAATTTATTACAGAATGAAACTTTGCTGTCTGTTGCCCAAAGTGAAATCAGCTCTGAAGATTCCTGCAGATAAGCATCTGCTTCAGCAGTTAGAAATGTGTGTGAGAAAACTCCTGTGTCAAGAAAAAGATAAAGATGTTCTGGCTATTGTAAAAAGAGTAAGTATCCCTCTTGCCTGCATTGTTTATTGTGATAGTAGCTTTACCACTTTAGCTTAGTAGGGTAGCAGTATTGTAAGATGTTTACATCTTTGCCAGAGTAGTCTTAGTGAATGATTTGATTGAAGTTGGCTACAGGTGGCTGTGAAAGTACCTTCCAAAAGACCCCAGATATCAAGCACTTATTACCAGTAAAACATGCTTCCCAAGAGAGCTCAGCACATTCTAAGTGATAACGAACACGGCTGGATTCATAATTAATGCTTCATTCGCCAGATTTTTACTTTTACATGACTCCAGTGCAGTAAAACTCTGTTGGTAGAACTGGGAAGGTCGTACTTTGCAGAAACAGCCCTGGGAGGGTCCTCGAGAGTTAGTTCAGCGGTCTGGCTTTATGGAAGTGTGAAACCTGGAAATGCTGTGTCTGCTCAAGACTGTACGGTCATGGCAGAGCCAGGACTGGAACAGAAATCGTCTACGTACCCCTGAGTACGTTTCTTTCTAAATAATGTAACATTGTGTTTTATAATTTTTGGTTTTGTTTTAGCATCATATTTTATATGGATTGTTTTGAAATGTTGGAAAACTAAAGCAGTAAAAATTTGGGTTGGTGAAATCAAACCTTGAACTACTTTAGTTTTCACAAAGGTCCTATGCTGAATGTGTCCCTAATATTGTTGTAAGATCAAGTCAAATTAAAGTGGTTAATTTTATTAATCTGATTATGAACTTTAGAACGTAGTTTTTGAGCATTTCTTTGTGGTTTGAGAGGTTGATTTATTAATGTTATGAATCAGTTATGGTGAACCTTTTGGAGCTTTCAGTGCTTCAGAGATCCTGCTGCAGATGTGTGCTGAAAGCGCATCACCGCTGGTGTAAATAAGCATTGGTGGTGAGGGGAAAAAAAAGAATCTTGCAATTCACCTCACCTTTTCTTTTCTAGAGATCATTGCCTATGTCACGAGGAACTTCTAATAAAGTGATATGATAATTCAGTATTAATCAGTATGATTTTATTTTATTGAGGTGTGAATTCCTTCTTCATCGATGGCAGTAACCAGCAATACACATATAAATACATCTAAATTTGAACGCATACACATTTGTTTCTGTCAGACATTTCTGTCCTTAGTGTTTAACTACAGAAGTTTTGGCATTTATTTTAATTTGTTGAAATAGTAAACATGGAAGAGTTATTTACTTTTTCAAAAGAAGTTATTAATTCAAGAGATATTATAAGCTACCTCCATAGATACAATAATTAAATTCATTATTACAGCTCTTATTTTAAGTATATTTCACATAATGAAGTCAATCTGTTCCATGAAAATTCCATAGTTTAATGTTGATTGAACTGAGTTATTAGGATGGGACCTCTGAGGAAGATAATGCAAAGCTGTGGGATAAAAATGGACTAGCTTCCTTTAATCTGCTGTTTAATATGGGAAGTATTTTTATTTTAAAAATTTAATAGATCATATAATTGTACATATTATAAATTTTTCACAAATTTTGGTATAAAAACCTTCACATAAATTTTGTTTGTGATGCATAGCTTTGGCATATGAATATGTAGATGTACTTTATATGGTCATTAGAGTTAACTCTTACAGAATGAGCTTTAGAAGCATAGTCCTCTGTCAGGCAGAACCCTGGATGAGATTGACCATTGTTCAGAGTAATTTATTTCAGACCAGTATATTCAGAAAGATAATTACTAAATCAACAGTACTTTCATAGCAAAGCCTTTTTATTGGTTATAGTGTCATCGTGATAAACAATTTCTATAGAAGGAAAGTAACAGTTTTAAGGCAACTAATAGCTCACTCTATATATAGTTTAAAGACTTTTTTAAAATACAAAAATAGTATTGCTGAAAATTCAGAAAAGATTGGCTCTGGGATTTGCTAGAAATTAATTAAATTACATGAATTTGATATTTTAAATATGCCTATAGGCATGCTGTTCTTAGCTTAGAAATTTCTGAAAGTTGAAATGGATCTTGACAATATATGGAAGTTCATTATAAATACAGTGTACAATTGGGTAGAACTTTAAAGTTTCCTGTCTTAATGTTCACACACAAAGTCTTCTGTCTGAACCTCTCTGGGAAAGGGAGACTCTAAGAAATGCTTGATTGACTGAATTCAATGACCGTTAAATGATTCTACAAACTTTTTTTTCTAGACTGTGTTGGAATTGGACAGAATGGAAATGTCTATGGATGCTGTAAGTACACGCCATACCTCATACCAAAAGGAATATTTAGAAATCAATGAACAGTCATTACTCATTTTTGACAGTATCATTTTAAAACTTCAGTTTCAGAAAAAGTTTTATGAAAAAGATTTGTTGGATCAAGAGAAAGAAAGAGAAGAACTGCTTCTTTTGGAAATGGTATGCTGTTTTCATACCCACATACATAAATTGTTTTCTAATCAGTTTTAACTGTGTTTTGTTACTCAAGTTAAAAGATAATTTCTTTCAATTTCACATTACTTTTGTCTTCTTACATAACTAAAGAAGAGTTGTGTTTTTCTGAAATATGTCCTTTTATGAACTAGAAGAAAAATTTGAGAACCTCCTTTTAAAAACTACTGAAGTAAATTTTTAATACAATTAACTGCATATATTTAAAGAGTATAGGTGATACAGTCAATGCAGTAAATATGTCCATTGTCTACTGTGGCCCTTGGTAATCCATATCTTCTTCTGTTTCAGTCTCCATTATCTGCTGAGCTAGTTTATATCACTATAGATTAGTTGCATTTTCTAGAATTTATATAAATTGAATTATAGATAATCTTTTAAAACTCATATTTATTTTTTATTAGAACGTATCAGCAACACATAATGTTTACATTCCTTGTGTGGAGTTGGCATATGTACATAACGTATCTTAATTCCTTTTTTCATCCCTTTCCTTCCCCTCCCCCTTCCATCTCCGGATTCCCTTCCCATTAGAGAAAGCTCTTTCTCCCTACTTCCTGTTATCTCTTATTTTGCCCTTTATTTATAATTTGGGTTTACCATATAAGAAGAACCATGTGATATTTAAGTTTATGTGTTTGATTGATTTCACTTAACGTTATGGTCACAAAGTGCATCCATTTTCCAACAGATGACTCAAGTTTATCTTCTTTTATGGCAGAGTAGCACCTCTGTATGCCAATACCACATTTTCTTTATCTGTTCATCTATTGATGGACATATAGACTGCTTCCAAGGTTTAGCTATTATGATTTGTGCTATTTTGATGTTTCTTTACATCAATATAATAATTTTGGGATTCAACCGTATCATTGATTGTATCAATAGACCTTTCCTCTTTATTTTGGAGTAGCATTTCATCTTATGGATGTAGCATGATTTGCCTTTCAACTTTGATGAGCATTTGGGTTACTTCTAGTTTTGGAATATTACAAATAAAACCACTTTGAACATTAGTGAAGAAGCCTTTAGGTGGACATACATTTTCCTTTCTCTTGCATAAATACTAGGGATACAATGACTAGATCACAGGATAGAATATGCCTATGTTGAAAATAAACAAAAACTTTTTTCCAACATGGTTGTACCAGTTTACATTTCCATGGCTCAGGTGGGCAGAGAATATAGTTACCCCTTATATTCTCTGTAAGGATTGATATGGTTCTTTTTACAATTGTAGCCAGGGGGTTGGGGATTTAGCTCAAGTGGTAGAATGCTTGCCTAGCAAGTGGAAGGCCCTGAGTTCAATCTTAGGTAACCAAAATAAAAAAATAAAATAAAATAAAATAAAATTGTAGCCATACTAGTGATGTGTAGCAGTATCTCATTATGGTTTGAAATTGCATATCCCTGATGCCTAAAGATATTGATCATCTTTTCATTTATTTATTGGCCTACCCTGTCTCTTTTTCGATGAAGTCTGTTTTCAGAATTTAAAGTATATGGTTTATCTTATTATTAATTGAAATATAAGGGTTCTTTGTGTATTTTGAATATTTAAAAATTTTATTTTCCTACTAGGTTTCCTGCTAAACTTTTGCTACTAGATTATAAGAACAATAGTATACATTTTGGATATTAATCTTGTATCTTATAAGCTTGCTTAATTTAATTTTTTCTAAACCTTTTTTAGATTCATTAGGATTTTCAATATATCTTCTTTAAATATAGTAAGATTACTTCTTCCTATTGAATATTTATATTCACCCACCTTCCCTTCCTTCCTTCCTTTTTTCCATCCTTCCTTTCCTCCCTCTTTCCCTCCTTTTGTTCTTTTTTTGTAAGGTCTAGGACCTTCAGTACAATTAAAGACCTTTCATTGAATAAAAGTGGTATAAGTGGGTATCCCTCTCTTTTTACTAGTATTAGTGGAAAGCAGTGTAATCTTTCATCATTAGGTATGAAAGTAGCAATAGTTTTATGTAGATGTCTCTTACCACATTGAGGAAGTTCCCTCCTGCTCTTGGTTTACTGAGAGCTTTTATGAATCGTTGGATTTCGTCAAATATCTTTTCTGTCTATCTTTCGTTCTGTTAATATAGTGAATCACATTGATCTTTTCAAGTAGTAAACCAATGTTGTATTTGGGGTACAAACCAACTTGGTAATGACATACTATCCCTTTTTCCTATTGTTGAATTATTGGCTAATGTTTTTGTTCAGGATTTTAAATCTGTACTCATAGATTCATAGTGAAATCGATTTCTAATTTTCTTTGGTTATTTTTGAGGAGTCAGATATTTTATTAGATGAATCATGTTCCCACTGCCTCTGTTTTCTGAGAATGTTTGTGTAAAATTGGTTTTATTTATTCCTTAATTTGTTCAATAGAATTCTCTTATAACTCATGTACTTTATCTGTGTACATTATACTTCAATGATGTATTTAAATGTATCCAATAGACTTATTTCCTTTTCTCTCAGTCTTTTTAAAGAGAAGCATTACTTTGCCATTTACCAATCAGAAATCGAAATAACCAACAGCAACAAATATTTTGCTAATGAGAACCAACGAATATCTTCTAGAAAATGGAGATTTATCACAACAATGATGCCAGACTTACTGTTTGAGTTGGAAAAACCCCCAAGGAAAAAATTTTATAGGTGTTAAAAGAGCACAAATCTGACAGAACCTTGAATTCCTTAGATACAAATGTGGGGGGGGGACACTTTTAAGAACTTTTATGAACTATATATGAATTGCTATAGCTTAGAGTAAGTTTTCATCAAAACAACTTCCTAAATGTATTTAAGCTGCACCGTTAACACAAAGTTCTGCTTTTCCTAACAGGAGCAATTAGAGAAGGAGAAGCAACAGAGTGATGGAAGGCCCTCAAGTGATAAAAGCCTTGAGAAGAAACGTGAGTGGTTTTCCTGTGCTCGCTGCTCAGTTACCGAAGCACTGTTGCATACTGACATTCTGCTAGGCCGTGCTGAGTTTTAACTTGGTAGGGAAAATTGCTTCACTTTCTTCTATTTTTCAAAAGTTGTTTTTGAAAATTGGCTGCTTAATGTGGTACAGATGTTAGGAATAAATGAGTAAATGTCAGCAATCAGTGTGGAGGTGCAGATGCTTCAAAAGGAAAGCTTAAAGTTTGATAACAGCTGGAGGACTGCGAAATCGGTCACTGAATGGCAATGACTGGCATATGGAAATGTATAAAAAGAAGACTATCTGGAAAAGAGTGCGGCTTAACCAGGGATAATGATTCATATTTTCTGTGTTTTATATTTATGGAAATTAGTAAGAACTCAGAGGAAATTATACAACTTAAAACAGAATTTATTTTAGGCAGAGATACAAAGACATCGACCCAAAGCCTGCCCAAGAACATCCCCATTTCTGTTTCCGGACCGTCTTGTAGCAGATCATCAACAAGTAAGAAATTGTCTCTTCTTATGTCTCTTTCATACACATGTTTTTCTTTTAAAATATTAATCACAGAAAAATGCATTGTGTTAGATGAGATATGTTATTCTAATGCATCTTAAGTCTTTTATTGTTAGTTGTTTCGATAGTTGTTAATGGTTAGTGTGGGTACTATATGTTCCAGTGAGCTCAAACTAGTGGAAGAGTCTCATTCATCTGTGTTTTTCCGAAATAGTGGGGGTTGGGGTAGCTGAGGATGAAATGAACAATTGCATTTTCCTTTTCTCTCTTCATTACTCTAGGCAAAGAAATCAAGAAGTCCAAATTGATTCGAAGCCAATCTTTTAATAATCAAGCTTTTCATGCAAAATATGGCAACTTAGAGAAGTGTGCTAGGTATGACCTGCTGGCTACTTTTTAACTTTGAGAATTTTATAGTCACGCATATTTATTTAGGTGAAATATTTATTTAAAAAAAAAATCAGAATTAATCTTGAATTTTTAATAGGCCAATAATCTGTCTGCTTTTATATGTAAAGATAGTTATATGTTTAAAAAATAGTAAAATCCATCAGTTTGCATAAAAATAGGTATCATGGCATTGAAGGAAGAATATTGCCACAATGCTATGCAGGGTATCCATGTGCCATTTAGGAGGAAGCGTTACTCTACTGTATGCCACTGAACTTGTAAGCAGGTAGGGAAGTCCCATTTGCTAGCTGGCATGGACTCATTTGTTCCTAATATTGTTTCTGCCTGTGAAGAGACCATAGGAGAAACTCATACACACACACACACACACACACACACACATGCACACACATATGTATATACATATATACACACATATATATACATATATATGCACACACACATATACACATATACACACACAAATAGCAAAATAGAAGATAGAGAAATAGGAAGTAGAGAGAAATTCAGATAATTCACAAATTACCTATTCTGTGGTATCAAAATTATTTTAATATATATACTAATTTGTTTCATTTATACTAGTAGTTTTTCTTAGTTCATTGAAAAGAAAGTTTTGTGCTATTATCTGTTGATTTCTTCTTTGTAAGAGACTTTTTTGTCTGTCTTGTACTCTGAGTAACTACCTTGAAGGTTATGATAGTGTATTAAATATTGTTACTCTATTATTATTTTGTTATGAAATTTTGTTTTATTTTTTCAAAAAATTAACCAAAAAGAGACCGCTGAATGTTCATACAGTAAAGTGGTCATGACATAGTACTGACAATAGATGAAGGTCTGGTTTCCTTTTTGGTTTAAGAGACAAAATTAGAAATGGTTGGGGTTAGGAGAGAAACAGCATAAATGAAGTGACTGTGATTTCTTATATGTGCTGTACACATGTAGTACTTACCAGCTGCATATCAACCGACAAGCAAAAGTCCTTTTAAGAAAATAAATGTCTTTGTAAGCATTCATTTGCCTCTCAAGTAACATGATACAGAAAAAACTTTTTACTGTTATTATAGCTAGTTTATTTCAGATTTTCAGCTGCATTTTTGGGCATTATGTAGAGTTTCTAGAAAATCTGATGATCTCAGGATGGACAAAAGGGTTTATAACTACAAAGTTATTTCCAGGAAACTTTTGTCCATCTTACCTGTCTTGGCTGAGCATCAGAAGAAAAACTTTAGTTCCGATAACCCAAAAACTTAATTAAAAATGCTTGAAATTTATGTAAAAAGGCAAGTGAGAAATTAAAGCAGAGAAAAACATTTTTAAAAGATTAGAAAAACCCAACTATTAGATAACGGAGATTGAAAGAAGCATGTTCTTGTATTTTAAATGAAATCGTGTTCTTTTCTAGTAAAACTACAGCAGGATACACACCTTCTGTCTCAGGGTTAACAAAGAATTCTGTGCTTTCATTAACTGGTAAGTGGCACTCTAAACTCTTCAAAAACTTGCTAAATTTAATAAGATACTATTTTCTTTAAGTTATATTTCTTTATTTCTAGACACCATATTTTTTCTAACCTTACATCTTTATCAAATCCCTAAGAAATTAAACTTTTCCCTAGCAATTTGGAAAAATGATAGGCTGTACCCCTTAGTTTTCACTGTATTAAAATTCAGAGCTTAATACTTTTAAAAGATGAAAAAGGACAACATGATAGGATGGTTTTAAATAATCCAAGGACCTGTCAAAGCACGGACAAAAAGTTTTTCCAGTAATTTTTAAGGATGTTAAAAATAGTAGGAATTCACGATAAATAATCTATGGCTAAGTATTTACCATATTAGGTATTCGAAAGTTTGTTCCACGGGTCAGCAAGCTTCTGTGAAGGGACAGATTGTAAATATTTTGGCTTTAGTCACCATGTCTCAAGCCAGTTGTTGTAGCATAAAAACACGTACAGATGTCCATAATGAATACACATGAAAGTGCTCCAGGAAAACTTTATTTTACATGCAACAGACAGGATTTGCCCCCTCCTGTAGTCTTCTGACCGCTGGTTTATCTCCTAGAAGATAGACTTATGCTATGAATAAGCTAAAATATATTACTAAAAATTAGTACCAAGTATGTGTATTTTTAACTATGCATTGAAAATATTGGTTGAATATTATAATACTGATTTAATGTAATTAAAAAATGTAAATAATAGTGATTCTGCTCAAAGGCCTGAAAGCCTTATAAGTTTTACTATGTTTCCTTTTTAAATTACATTTTGGGTATTCTGTCTTCTCTTACCTCTCACTGTGCTCTTGTTATTCTTACGGTTTTACAAAAAGTGTGTTCATTTGCTAGCATAGAAAATCTTTCTAAAACGAGAGCACCAACATCCATATTGTGTGGTTCTACAGGGCAGACCACAATGATACTACTTTGATAATGACAAGAAGTTGTTTAGCTGAAGTTACCACCATATGTAATGTTAGGATTATAAATAATAAAACTATTGATTCCTTTTATCACAGCAAAGTGATGAATTCTTTTTTTTAATTTTATTTTAATGGTACATTTTAGATGTACATAGTGATAACATTCATCATAGAAAGTAATGAATTCTTGAAGAATTAAACAATATTCAGGGCTTGAGACGTTTATTTACAATATGGAGTGTCTTTAAAAATTATAAATGTGTATGGGAAGCCAGTCTAGTGGTGCAAATGATTATAATGTCCATAAGGGACTCTTCAAACCAGGAAGGTTCCTGCCTGTCCTGCTGGGATTCCTTGACCTAGCTGTAAATGAGCGTATTTATTCATGAGCTTGTAACAGTTCTTGCCAAGAAATTTCTCTACCTAAATCACAATATTGATGCAGAACTTTTAAAAAAATTATGTACATTAATTTCTTAAGTCTTTACTTAGCTAGTTCTTAAGTGACTTAAACAACAAAGAGAGAGATATAGTCTACAAATCCTAAGCCTTATATCCAGTGCCTTAAATAAAAGCATATAAGGGTTAATCTTTTATTAAAATATGTATAGATATTTTAGGGGCTCAAATAAATATTCTAGGCTTCCATTTATGTAAAATTGTAGAAAATACAAGCTAATCTATAGTGGTTGGAGGCAAACAGTTGTTCAGAGAGGAAGGAAGTGGGAGGAGGGGAGGGATGGCGGTGGGCGCGAGGCGGCATTGGGTGGTGACGGGTGTGTTCACGTCTTCATTTTGGCGATGCTTTCATTTCATGGGGGTCTATACATGACCAAACCTTAACTTTGGGCCATTGTGTATAATTGTGCCTTCATAAGTGATTTAAAAGTGAAAGAAATCAGGCATGTTAGCCATTTCCTCTTCTCTTAATGTCTTTCCCAGTGTCTTCTGTATGTCTCTTCCTTTCAGATGATTCCTTCCGGACTCGCAGTGCCAGTAGTGCGCCAGCCGCCTTTTCCCCCAGCCCCCCCTTACCCAGTACCTCCCGTGGGACAGTTAACACAGCCGATCCAAAGAACAGTGGAAGTAAAGACACACAACCGCGGAAGGCCGCCTTGTGAGTCACTAAGTGGTAACCATATGGAGCATGTTGTCCTGCCCTCCCCTAAGTGCACTTTCCTTCCCATGTACCCACTTTCCAAGGAATGGAACGTGTCTCCAGTAGCCCAAGGGGACTTTATCACATGAGATTTTGGTAGACTAGATAGTATATACAAGATGATTTATATATCTATGGCAAATTATTGTAACCTTAGGGAATCAACAGAAAAGCATTTAAATGGCTTTGACTAACATCTTGAGATCTGTTTTTTTCCTGGGGAATGTTTGCACTCATTGATCTCTGAGAAAACACTAGGATAGTTGCACCCCTTTGAACACCTAGCCATAGTATCTCATTGCCGCATGCTCAGAAAGCGGTACAGTGGTTGCTACTTAAAGATTATTGCAGCACAGAACCCAGACGTTGAAGTTCTGTCTTCCTTTCCCCCATTGTTCCTTTTTATATGCAATTTGCATCTTGTTTGAATTGCCAAAGTCTTTGTGTCTTTTAGCTTAAACATTTAAGAGGAAAGTAGCATGAAAATCAGCGAAGACCACACCAAGGTATAAACAATTCAGCCAGGATGCTCAAACTGCAGTTACAGGTTTGTTCTTTCACACAGAACACCTGAGCTTTCTGATGAGCTTAGAACTTAGGCAAGATTCAGATTTCCTTCTAAATACATTTCACTAAATTCAGAAACATTTTCCAGTAAAATTTCTCAACTGCATCTTTTTGCAGAAACCCCATGCTGGAGGCCCTATGAGGAGTGGAACTATATATTATAATTCATTCTAAATTGTAACTTTCCATTAGGTATGTACAAGTATAGATGTGTATACCTAATGTTCTTCAGAATTTAAAAATAAATTTATTGAACGGGGCTCAAGGAAAGAGCAGGTGTATACACTACAAAGAATTAATCATAATACAATAAAACGATGCAGATTTTATGGATGAGTAGTGTTAATACGGGATGCTTTGACTAGAGAGACTGCTCTTTCGCCAGTTGGTTAATCCCTAATGGTTACAGAAGCCGTGAGCAGAGAAGTGGGTCCAGGTGACATTGTACAGAGCCCAGCTGGGGCTGCGTGCCAGCCCCACAGCAGCTGAGTGTGTGGCACCATCCTGGCCTGCTCGGCCTCCCTGCTGGTGTGTGAAATGCGTCCTCTGCCCAGACCCGCCCACACTCCAGGGCTGCCCTGCACCTCTCCGCGGAGGAGCATTCTCTTCACTTACTCCTCTACATGTTACAGGCATTTCTTAAGAACCACCGAGGCCTGAAATACTCAGGCCAGCTCTCCTTTACTTGGATTTCTTCATTTGTTCTTTCCTTGTTGAGCACGTTCTTCCCTTTTGTAGACTGAATTTTCTCTCACATAAGTAGTGGTTCCAAAAACCGCGGTCTTGGGGGGCAGAGAGACACCCAAGTGCCTTCCTCCGGCGCAGTGCAGTGCAGGCTGTGCAGGCCTGCAGCCTGAGTGCGGCTCTAGGAGCTCACACTGCAGCTGGGCAGGGTGCTGACTGATACCTGAATTGGTTTTTGTTTGTTTTGTTTTGTTTTGTTTTTACATAAGTATTGTCTGCCATTCAGAGCCATGCCCTACCCAAATGAAAACATGCCATTTTTATTTAAAATAAGCCTGTGATTTCACAAAGTATTATTTCAATTTTTGCTTCTGAAAAAATTATATGCCATTCACTCCCCAACTTTACAGAATGACACACCTGATACTTAGAAAAAACTTCTTGAAGGAAGGGCAGGTATGCACTGTATCTTCCATCTTCAAGGCTATGCAATTGATATATTTAGGCCTGTGTAATTTCCATTACGGTTATACAGTGTTTACAGTACAGGAAGATATGAATTAAATTGTGTGCAATGTTAGGTGCACATGTGATTTTTTTTTGTTGTTAGATCAAGGTAATTCCAAGTAATCTTTAATATATATTCTTTTCTTAGTGTTCTCATATTAGGTTTATTCAATATGTCTTTTTCTGTATGTCTTTATTTACTTCATAAGCATCGTATGGATAAAATTGTTCGTGTCTTCTTTTTTCTCTCTACCCCGCCCCACTTCCTTCAGAAAATCCAGAAAATCCAACCCTTAAATCAACAGCTACTGAAGGAGATAAAGCAGAGACACTGGGACAAATGTGATTGATGGACAGAAGCTAAAGCAGTGGCTGGGGCTTTTTTTTTTTTTCCTTTTCTTTCTTTTTTTTTAAAGTTTTTGTTTGTTTTAATGAATGGAAAAAGAGACATAATGGCAGCTTATGTTAAACTTGACCATATTTGAAATTAAATTCCCTAAGAGGTATAGTATATATTTCTTATATAATAATGTGGTTACAGAATCCCAACATTACAGTGCATTGTAATGAAAAACAACTCGAGGTGTGTGGTGTAATACTGCTGCAAAACAGATAAGCTTGCCTGTATTTGCACAGGAAGCCAGCGTTGTCATTGTTCTAGAGTTTGTATGACGGTCCCAAAAGAGCTGCACAAGAGCTGCACTTGCCTTTGCTGGGTAATCACAGGGATGGGGGCTTGGGAGGTAAGGAAGAGACCACAGCTCTCCACATCCAGCTGAAGAGTCAAACTGAACACCTGTCTGCAGGTCCTAGGAGGAGACAGTATGTTGTACATGGGCATTCCCAAATTTAGATTTGGCAGTTAAAATCCTGCAAAGATCTTTGATAAATAATTTAAAAATAATAGATTGATGATTTCCTTTATTTCTTAGAATTTCTTTTATAAATACTTTGTTTACATTTTAGATTGTATTTGTCCTTAATTTAAAATGATGAATCTAGTTTGAATCAGCTGTTATTCCAAGCTATCATGCTTAAGCTGTGTCAACAGCATTTATTTGTACTAATGCTTATATTTCCATCAAAATTTGCCTGTGGAACATATACAGTTCTTAATTTTAAAATGTCAGTTCTTAAGATATACTGTATGAAGCTATTGTCAGCTTCTCTATTTCAAAATGCAATCAGCATATAACTATATTGATATTAGAAGATATTTGTTTTTTTAATATATTGATGTATGATAAAGATGATCTAATTTGTGAATGCATATGAGTGTGTGGTTACTTTTTATAATGTGAAATGGATAATGAATTTACTCAAAATAAAACATAGGTTAATGAGATGCCTGTGTTTGTAAAAAAAGTTTTAAGTACTTTCCTCAAATTTTAATTCTTTAATTAAAGAGCAAGACAGTTTATTCTTAAGTAATGAGAAGCACAGTGATGTCAACTGTAAATTACTCAGAGGATGATTACTCAGTGTAAGACTCTTTCATGGCATCCATTTCTCGTTTTCTTCCCACCTGGCCTTTGTCGGCAGTGTGTGTATAGTCCCTGACAAGAGGACAGTCAGGTAAACAGAATTGTTCAACTACTCATTTTATCAGTAGTTAAAAACCCAGTAGGTATGAGAAACTTGACAATTCCTGTTAAAGAAATTCAGCACAGTTTCTGTGGATTTCATTTAGCAATTTCTATTGCCATCATCTTCTACCACCCTCAATAATATGGAATTGACTGTTGTGATCAGGAGAATTTGTAGTGCACAGTGGGACGGCAAAGCCCACCCATAGTCAGCACTGACTCCTAAGTAAAATGGAGAGATTCAATTTAATCATTAAAACATTTACTCGAATTATAAGCTCTTGTTTTCCCATTATGTATGTGAGAAAGCAAAAGTTATCTGAGAGGAATAACACCACTAGTAAAGTTCAGAAAGGTAGAGAAGTCAGTGGCCTTCTTAGGGCTGGGCATTACATTCTCAGTTCAACAGTTAATGAGAATTACTTTCAGACTTTTTTCCCCCCACAAACACCATAACCTCCAAAATTTTTGAAATGTTTGTTAAAATGATACTTCCATGGACAGATATAAAAAGAATTAAAAATGTTGAGTTATGACTAGCCACAGTTACACCAGAAACAAGACTGATACTCCTATGAGAGTTCTGTTTAACAGCCTCTCGAGTAGCTTCTTTAGGTGCAGACAAGGGAGTCTCTCCTTCATCGAAGGATGAGAGGAGATGACCTTTCCATGTCCAAGTTTGCCCGTGTTCTAGATTGCATCTTTTAAAAATAAGGAAGTTCCACCCACCCTCTTTTCTTCTTTCTACATTTTTTGGGCTGGGGATTTAGCTCAGTGGTTAAAGTGCCTGCCTGGCAAGCACAAGGGCCCGAGTTTGATCCCCAGCACCAAAAAATAAAAAAATTTAAAAAAAAAATACATTTTTCTACAAACAAACCTGATCACCTGGACAGAAATCATGTAAGAATGACAGTTAAGTTAGTCCTCTACCTTTGTCTCCTCTCTAGGCACTAGAGTTTCCTGCCTGTCAGTAAATGTCAGTTAGTACTCTCGGAAGAACTAGAGGGATGAGTTAATGCCCAGATGTGGTGATGATGCAATCTTTAGACTACCTTTTAATATCACCACCTATTCACATTACTCTGATTTTAGTAATCAAAGATAAGCTGTTAGTTTTAGGTGTGTTTAAGCATTAGCTAGCAAGAAATAGAAATCCAATTATGCATTTAGTTAACACAGCTGACATTCCGAGATTCCTTAGCAAAAGCCCAGGGATATTTGCTAGTCTCCTTTTCCCGTTGGGGTAGAGTCCATGCTTATATTCTGTTTAATGATGGTGGGTAACTGTAGAGCAGGATCCTGTAACTCTGTGCAGCAGGATCCTGTCAGATGTTGTGGGAGAGGGAAAGAAGAGGGAAAAGGCATCGCAGGTTAGACAGAGGAGGGAAGACCTCTGGTGCACAATGGCTACACTGGGTGACCTTGTCTTCTATCCACTGAGATATAGATTTGACTTATCCATCAGGTGAAGTAGACACAATGCCTAAGGTCACCATACTTTTAACATCACCATGAAGATGTTTTATTTCTAGCAGAAAGCAAGATAAATAGTTTGCATTGGTAGAAAGGTGAATAATCCGGAATATATTCATCCTGACACCAAAGGAAGTTATAAAATATAATTTTAGTATTACATATATAAATACTAAAAATTATACAGATAATATACTAAAACTACATACATATATATGTGTATATATGTGTGTGTGTGCATGTGTGTATGTGTGTGTGCCTAGTGCCCTCGAAAGTCACAATGTGATCCAGTTTCTGGGTCCCTGATTTCTTTCCTTTGTAAAATGAAGGTGTCATACTGTATGATGTTTTTCAAGTGCCTGGATGCACTACAGAGTTGAAGAGGTATCACTGAGCCACACCCTGATCGGGACTGATTATGGCAATTTTCTCCTAATTTTAGTCAGCAAGAAATATTCTGTAACAGATTAAAATCAAATGCTTGCTTTACATCAGAGAGAAGTGGAGAGAGAAGCATGACTCAAGGAGCGTGCACACCCTCCCTCAGAAGCTTCACTGTGGAACTGGGTTCCAGTCTACTGTCTGGCAAGTCCAGCTATGAGAACTACAGAGAGGAGAGAGGCCACCCAGCTAGTCTCCCAGCAATTAGCTAAGGCTCTTAAACCCAGTTTAAATGCCAGGCACACTGCGTTTCTTTTAGGTGTGTGTCAGTTTAATTTGTGTTAGTTTGAGAACAGCCCACAGTGTCTGAGGGCAGAGGTGATGTGCCTTTCCTTGGCCACCCAGCAGGATGTGCTGTGCAGGGTCAGGTGCCTCCACTTCTGCACTTGCTGTCGGCCTGAGTGTTCACACACATCAGGAGTCACAGGAGAGTTGGGTCCACCACCCTGCCCAGAAATAGGAGCATCCTAGAGGTTTCCTCATAGATCATGAAGTGAAATGGCCGGTCCACTTTGATGATGGGAGGCATCGAGTAAGCGGTAATTTCTGACAGGGTTCCTGCTACTGCCTCTGTTCCTTTTTCGTCAACTTCGATCACTGATTGTTGTAAAACCTAGGAAAGGGAATAATCGGAAGACCATTTGTATGGCAGTAAGGGCTGAGAAATTAGTTGAGCCCTTGAGATGCTACCCATCGGGCCATCCTCCTGGGGCTTAGTGGCAGAAGGCCCATCTGTGTGAAGAGTTGTGGTTGCTTCAGGGACAGCCTTAGAATCTAAAACCACCTAGGAGACCTGAGGGACCCAGAGCGAATGTGGAGTATACAAATATGTTCTAGGACTGAGTGACAAACTCTGGTAGGGACATTCCTGCATACGAGCATCTAGTATTCATGGAACGTGCACATTGTGCTACTGACTGTCACATTGAGCTGGTGTGCTGAGCCTCCGGGGTGGTCCGAGTCCTGTGACCTTCGTCCTGGCAGGCAGGGTAGGGCACAGTACCCCCAACCCCGTGCCTGGCGCCACTCAGAGGCATTGGCTAGAGGAGGCCAGGGGGCCTGGGAGTCTTCCTGAACCCTGATGCCTGTCGGCCGCTTGCCTGTTTGGGGGGCCTTATGTCCAGGAACCTAATGTCCTGTGAAGATGTGCCTTTATAATTATTGTGAGAGGAGATTATGAAAACATCAACATGATAACACCTGGAAATTTTCTAATTTCCTGGGATTAAAAATGTACTCCTCAGGGCAAATAGAGGGAGAATGTTTAACGGTTTATAATCTCAAGCTCATGATGATGCTTTGTAAAATGCAGCACATTTCTTCAGTTTTCCTTACAGCGTAGACTGAGGAGCTGGTCTGCAGGATTGTCGTGTTTGTCTCACCTTCCTTGGGATGAGAAGGCCTGGTGGCGGGCTGTGGTTAGCCTCCTGGGTCCCGCCTCACTGAACATCCTTTTGAATCTCTCTTGGGTTTGAAAATTAAAGCTGCATGGGGAAATGGACACCACATCTCATGGCCATGGAAGGGTGCAGTGAGATGGGGCTGCTGTGTGGAGGTGTTGGGGAGAGGAGATGCTGCTGCTGGCTGTGGTGAACACAGGCCAGGAGAGCCAACCAGTCCTCTGCGGTGCCCAACTGTGGGGACAACAGATGCTCCCCTCCCAACCAAGAGCACTTCTTTGAGAAACACCAGTTATCTGGGGGGACTCGCTGTAGAAGCTGACTGAACTTGTTCTTAGTAGCTTTTGAGACAGACCAAAAAGGACCAAAAAGCATGAGTTAGGGAGAAGCTATAGGTCAAAAAACTTTTTTAAATTAAGCATTTGTGGATGGGGCTGCCTGTCAAAGAAGGGAGGAGTTATTGTCACTCAAAGCGTGGAAAGAGAGACTGAAACCATGAGTCTGTAAGGGTAACTGGAGAGGGGACGTCCCCAAAAGGCGGGAGAACGGGCCATGTGGTGCCTGCGGGTTTCTTTTATCTTAAAGGCATAATTTCATGAGTTTTTGCAGTATAACATAGATGATGATGATACTGTAAACCATTCCAATTCTGGGCTAGATTTTTTTCCTTGAGCATTGGGAAAAGGCTGTACTGAAGAGTAATCAGTTGAAAAGATGTTTTAATAATGTGACTTGAAAGATTTAAAACACCCAACTTTGGCTGCTGTTGCAAGTCTTTGAAATTTGAATCTATTTCTCTAGGCGTTTTATTAAGACTAGATGGTGGCACTTCCTGTTTAGGATTGGGCACTGGTGAAGACCCGACTTGCCTTGGACACCTGCAGATTTCTCGGAGTAGCTGATAGTCCGCTGAGATCGGCCAAGGGCGAGAAGATTTTTCTGACTCCCATCTGCTTGAGCAGCTCATGCATCTCATACTTCTGGTCCAGCTTGAACTTGGGAAAGGAAACCTCCATTTTCCTGTGGTACAAACACAGATAATGATGTGATGTGGACAAAGCCACTGTTTATGAATACCAAAAAGCACACATTTTCTTTTCCCTTTTTTCCTTCCTCCAAGGCTATTTCCAAGGCTATTTTCACAAGTGTCCCTCAGTTGACCGTACCTCACTCATACCTTTCTTTCGTAAAGCTCTATCTCATAGAAAATATTCCTGGCTTATCAAATGTTACTGCCAGTGCCTGTGACTCAGTCTTATTTCTCAGGTCATGATTCACATTCTTTTTAGTCAAGCATGCCATACTTTGTGTCCATTTCTCTCTGTTTTAAAAACATGACAGACCAACCCAGTAGCTGCCTCCTGCGTACTGCAGACTCTAGGAGGCTGGCTGTTCCCAATCCCAAGATCCCAGAAAGCCCCAGTGACCGAGGAGAAGTCTAGGAGTCTGGGTATGGACAGGTGGCAGAAGCAAAGGGAACATTCAACATCCTCCCCCACCCAAAGGAATTCTCTGCTATACTGGAGTTCTCCTTTGAAAATACAATGATTGGAAAGATGAGTCTGGTAGCTCAAAAATAAAAACCATGAAAACTAATTGATACTAAATCTTAAATCCTAATTTCTTATTCTATGAAGTGTTGCCAAAAATATCAACACTGATTTCATTGGGTGTTTCAGAAGAATGCTGTACGCTGAGCACCCAGAACCATGTCTGGTGTGTTGAGGGCCTAAATGAAGATGAATTCCCGTCTCCTCGTGCCGTCTTTCTCCATTTTCTCCCTGTCATGTCGTCGGGCCAGGCTGTCAGCCTGGAATATAATTGAGGACATTGCATGTCTTGAAGATTAATTTATAAATTCATACAGCCAACATTTGTTGAGCGCTTTTTATGTTCAAGCTCCTTTACTAGGTGCTAAAGATTTCAAGAAAAATGAGGGAATAATAAGGGAGATGAAACTAACAATAGGAACACTTAGCTAAACTCAGCTCTGCTAAATTCCGGCTGACAGGGCTCAGGAGGAACAGCCGCGGGTTCCGGGTGCAGTGGTCTTCCTTGTACTCCAACAGTTGGGCTGATTTCCGGAGAAACATGTGAACGCCCCCCTCATGCTTCCCACTTCTTTAGAGCCCGGGCGATCCCACCCCCAGATCTATGTCCCTAGCCTGGGCCTTGCCCTGGTCTCCAGATCCAGCTGCCTTCTCGCCTGCTCCCCTGGGATGTCTGACAGCTGTCCTGATCCAGATGTTCAGACTGAACTCTTGGGTTTCCCCCCAGACCTGTTCCTCCACAGTCTTCCCCATTTGAGTACATAATATATGCACTATTCCAACTGCTAAGGCCAAAAGCTGTGCAACCTCTTTTGACAAATGGCTTTGTCACTGTCTCTATCTCTGTCTCTCTGAGTGTATCTTGCCTCGTATCCCTCCCTCTTTCTTTCTGTATTTCTTTGTTTCCTTCCCGTCTCTGTCTTTTTCTCTGTCTCTGTCTGCCCCTCCATCAAAATTCTGCCAAAGTACGCCAACTCTCACTCCCTAGTCATTCAGAATCCCACCTGCATGGCCACCCTAGTCCCGGCTGCAGCAGGCCCATTTGGATCATCACAGTAGTCTCCTGCACAACTGTGTCACAGTAACGGCCTCCTGCTTCCATCCTTGTCCCTAGCGTCTTTTCTCAACCCGGGAGCTTGAGCGATCCTTTAATCACATCACAGTGCACTTCTGCTGGGAACTTTCTCGTGGCTTCTCGTCTCCCTTGGGCACCGCTCAGGTCTTTTCTGGGGCTTGAGAGGAGAGGTTCTGGGTGCTGAGCCCCTAGATCCCCTCCGACTCAGCCCCACGCACTGCAGCCACGCCAGCCACCTCGCTGTCCTTCAGACCCCAGGCACGCTCCATCCAGAACTTACCTTCTTGTGCCTGTAATGCTCCCGTCACAGAGACATCCACACAGTTCAGATGTTTGTCTACTGTCCCCTTATTAATGAGGCCTTCCCTGACTCGCCTGCACCCTGCTGACACTCCCTAGTGGTGTGTTCCTGGGTTACTGTTTGTTTCCCTTCATTCCACCGTAAGTTCCAGGAGGGCAGGGACTTCACTGTTTAGCTCATCCATGTACCCAGCATCCTGTAGGCATCGCGGCAGGGGAAACTCCACGAGCACTCGCTGAGTAGTGAGTGAATGATCCGGGCGTGTGGCAGATGCAAGAGAGTAGAAAACAGCACATGCTGCCCCTGCCCTTGGGGCAGCTCTCCCTGGGGAGCTGGGCGTCCGGCCACAGTGTGCTGGCTGAGGTGGGGGAGCCTTCACAAGCATGGGTGCAGTATGGGGCAGACCTACCTGGTTTTCATGTTCTTGAGCCACGTCTCCAACAGGTCTGTGGTCAGGTAGTCCTCCAGGTCGAGGTGGTCTCCCATTTTTTCCATGAGCACCACCAGCATGGTGGCATTTCCTCGGTAGGGCAGTTGAAGAACGTGACAACGAAAATTCCTGTCAAAGGTGTAGGCAAACCATCCCTCCTGGTACATCATGGGTACCTTCACTGCCCTGTAGTTGTCCAGGTGGAAAGTGTCGGCTTCGGTGAGGACAGGGTCGAAGGGGGTCAGCCACTTCCCTGAACAGGAAGAGAACAGCTCATGCAGAAGCCAGCCCCTCGGAAGGCACCGTTCCTGCTCCAGTCAGAGCCGAGAGCATTTGGACCCCCTTCACCATGACCAGGACGGTGTTCACTCACTGAGTTAGCTTGGATTATAACGCAGGCGGGTGAAACACACTCCTCAAAGATCCACTTTTCCCAGGGTGAAATCCAGCTCCACCCCACAGTGCTATGGACTCATACAGGAAGCAAAGAGAGGCTTTTCCCAAACCCTGCGCCCCTCCTTGTTCCAGACCAGAACAAAACTCCCTCCCATTCTCCCTGATGGAGGCTCCGGTCTGGAGGAGACTCAGGCTTCTGCCTGGCTCCGTCTGCATGAGGGGCTTCAGGCTGCCATCTGGTCCTGCGCGCACCCACACGTGGGCACACGCTGAGTGACAGTGTCTCTGGCCCACCCCACTGCCTTGCGGGGCTCTGATAGCAGGGCCCCCACAATGCAGGGGAGGATACGGTGTGTCCCTCCTTCAGGGCCTGCCCTGGGGAGTGGCCTGGTGACTGAGAGGTCACTTCCTGTCCTGGGCCTTTGTGGGTCTCCTGGTGCCAGCTCCCCGCCCCAGTGATGTCCACACCACGTCCTGTACCTGGGATCAGAGTGTCGGGAGACCTTGTTCGTGTCTGGCCTCTGCCAGCGATGATGTGACCCCATCAGCTGAACCTCTCCCACCTCCATGCTTATCTCCTTCAGGAAGGGGATATTGGTTCCTGCTCTACCTGCGGCACTGGCAGTTGGGAAGACCAAGTGCTGAAAACAGGTCATGTGTGCACAGTGTCTTGGACGTGCCAAGCACACCTGGGCACTTTACACTTGTTATCCTATGTAGAGACTCCCAACTATAGCAGGCGGGAGTATCCCTATCTCCTAGATTAAGAATCCAAGGATAGATTCTGTCATCTGCCCCAGGTCACAAAAGCATAGAATGAAGGCGCAAAGATGCAATCCTCTCTCAGACAAAATGCTCCTTTGGGGAATTATCCTACACTGCTTCACCCCAAGGGCAGAAAGGGGGTGGGTAGAGGTGCCGTGACACCTGTAAAGACCACAGGCAATGGGGTTAGGAGGGCAGGGCCCTCGAATTACCATCTGACACCACTCAGAGCAGTTGTGAAACCTAAGAAAATGTTTGGAGAAAACATTTGGGACAACCATGCTCTGACCAGAGGAGGGAAAGGAAAAGACAGTGATAGGCCCTTTGGCTTTGGGAGCACAGAACAGTATCAAAGTACCTTTGAATAAGATGTAATCCACAAGAATTAATTTGGTATCAGGATTAATTCCATCAAAGAGCTTGGGGATTTTCCCCTGAGTCTCTTTGTTAATGTAATAATTCATCAGCCCTTTGGCCTGCGAGGCGTTGTGAAAATTCGTAGGCACACACTCTGTATCAAAATACCTCTTGGATAAATTGAGGAAGGTCTCGTTGACATCAAAATCCTTGTGGATGAAGGCGAAGCTCCCCTGGGCGAGGCCCAGCTCTCGGTTGCTGGAGAGAGTCTCTCGGAGCCGCTTGAAGAGGGTGGGCAGAAGCAGGGGCTGACTCCCACTGCTCAGCGCCTGCAGCTGGAGTCCGTGCTCCACCTGGGCTCTGGTCTGCCCTTTGGCGCCCAGCATCAAGCCCACCATGGCCAAGGCCACGCTGAGCGGCGAGAAGACCACGTTGCCATCATGCTTCATGGAGATCTTTCGTAGCAGGCTGAGCCCAAAGTTTGAGGTCTCTTTGGAGAGCTGCTGCATACTGGCACTCAACCAGGCCTCCCTCTTCGCCTTTTCCTCCTCCTCTTCATCAGGGGGACCCCGCATGTCCCCTAAAGTCTGGTTCTGAGGAGCCTCAGGCTCCAGAGTCTCCAGTCCTGCCTGAGCCTTTGGCAAATGGGAACCGAGGGCCCAGTTGGGCACCAGCCACAGCTCCACCAGGAGGACAGAGAGTAGGAGGCCCAGCGCCACCCTCATGTGGCCAGCTGTGGAGGCCAAGGGTCCCTCTCTTTGGCAGCAAGACTTCCTGTGCAGGAGGGAGAACAGAGATTGTTCTAAGGCCTCGTAAAATGTCTCCTTCACACGATGGCAAACATCACCTCCCAGTGCCTCACCTCTCTCCAGTGGATACAATCATCTTGTAATTTCAGCCTTGATCCCAGGAGAATGTGCCGGCAGGGGCACATTTGCTCAACCCAGGAGGGGATGATCCTTCCCTCCCGTTCCCATCCCTGCCAGGCCCCTGAGCAGCTCATGATCTCTGATTTCTAATTTTATTCATTCTGCTTCCTCCCAGAAGTCCAGGGCAGAGCCCTTCTCTGTGGACAGCAGGCAGTGCAGAGGGTGGGGAGGGTGGGCATCAGAGCAGAGCTGGTGGGAGCGGGTAGCTCACACCCTTTTACTGATCTGCCACAGGCATCACTTTTGATTATTTGGGTACGAGGCGGCCCCTCCATGCTGGGCCACAGGACCTCGGTGTGTGATACACTGGGCTGGGGATTTGGACAGCCCCGGAGACAATCAGGCAAGGGAAGAGGAAAGCTCCTCCCAGCCCCCGATTTCCTCACAAGAACCCTCCTGCCCTGCACGTCTCCTGCAGACTGCTCCAGACCATCCTTTCTTCCTTTGCTGTCACCTGGGAAGTGCTAGCTCTGCTGCCCAAGCTTCCCGCCTGGCAGTGACCCTCCAGGACCACGTCCTCACTCCCAGCTGT